>PVKE010009763.1:5000-44004 GCA_004027555.1 Craseonycteris thonglongyai | reverse complement strand
GGGGGGGGGGAATTTGTGAATAGCGAAAGGAAAGTAGAGAGGAATCAATACTGATGCGTTGTAGTGCGAGCACATTAAGTTAAGAAGGAATAACAATAATAATAATAAAAATACTGATGTATGGTAGTGCGGGCACCTTTTAAAAATGTATTAATATAAATTAGACATAGTTTTTTAAAAGTTTGTAGTGATATATAAGTAGAGTGCAATTCTTACAATTTTCTAGTTGTGCTTAAAGTATAACTGCTATTAAACACAGGAATTAGTCTCTGAACCACACAGTTTTTAGGCCTTAACACTGTACAAAATTTTTGCATAATGCAGTTTTTAACAATACCCAGCTCCAACTCCGTCTACATCTGTCTTGGCTGAACTGCCCCTTCTGTCCCTCTCTACAGCTTCCTGGAAGCGTCAGGCACGTGCATGAACAGCTTAACACAGCAGTGTTTTCAAGCAGGTAACAATACTACTGGAAAAAATAAAATAAAATAAAAAAGAGGACGCTTAAAATGCAGTAGTTTATTACATGCCATCTTCCATATTGTCTTCCTCGTGGTCTGATTTGGTTTCCATTTTCCCATCCTCTGAACTATCGTCCATGGAGTGCTCTCCAGTCTCCTCTTCATCTCGTATCGTTTCGGGATCCGTATCCATACTTTTATTTTCACTTTCTTCCTCTTCCTCCTCGAACTCCTCGTCGCCATCCTGCCTGCCCAGCTTCTCGTAGCCCTCCTCGCCTTCTTTCTCGTGCTCCTTCTCGCTCTCGCCGTCCCTCGGCATACTCTCCCGCTCCTCCGAGTCAGAGTACCCCTGAGGAGTAATGCTCTGCAAGTAAGCCCGGTTCATCAGCAGCTCGCTGGGCTCCAAGTGCCCCTTCTCGCGCGCCTCGCGCTCCGCCGCTTCCCGCTCCTCCGCCTCCCGCTTGCAGTACGAATACCTGTGATTCATGTGCTGCGAGTAGGAGCCCGAGTGGGAAAAGCGC
Organism: Craseonycteris thonglongyai; assembly: GCA_004027555.1. Classification (NCBI taxonomy): domain Eukaryota; kingdom Metazoa; phylum Chordata; class Mammalia; order Chiroptera; family Craseonycteridae; genus Craseonycteris; species Craseonycteris thonglongyai. The sequence continues at coordinate 43,022 of PVKE010009763.1, read as the reverse complement.
TTGCCACATTTATCACACTGATAGGGCTTCTCGCCTGAGTGAAGCCTCGAGTGCTCGATAAGGTGGTGCTTGTGTTTAAACGCTTTCTTACAAATCTGACACTGATGTGGTCTTTTTCCTGGGAGAAAGAACAAGATGACACGGTGATTAGTCTTTGCACGAAGTCGCTTCCCAAGACTTCAGCAAATGTCCAGACTGAAGAATAAGGGTGTCTGTTTATGGCGGAGAGATCAACACCACACTTCGATCTAATCGAAGTGGAGTTAGGAAGATGCATTTTCATCTCATAATTTGGCGCTCTAATGCTTGCTTATGTGCTACAATTAATAAACAAGAGGAAACTCGAAAACTAACTACTAAAGGAAAAATCTCACAGAGGAAGCTTTTAATTGTTAATTGCCCATTAAGACGTTGAAATATGTCTTACTGAGCGTTTTCACACGTACTTTTATCAGGTAGTTCTCTTCCTTACACGTTTAATACAAGGACTTATATGAAGGTGATGAGATGGCATCATCGCTGGCATTGTTATTTATACCTTTTGTTTGTTAGGTCACAAATGGTGGCTTTGAAAACGGGCTTTATGTCTCAAACAGGAACACACTGCTAAGTTAGGCAGCAGCAGAAATAGAGGAAAGATGATGTTAAGAATGTCTAACCAGCCACATGATTCTAAGAATAAAAATTAGAGAAGAAATCACTTGAAAATACAAAGTAGAAAGATGGATGTTGTGGAGGTTGAACTAATCCCAAATAGTGTTTCCCTCTAAAGTTTTCCATGAGATGTCAGCCACTTGTTGAGTGTTAAAATACTCTTCAGCTAGAGAATGCTGTATTTCCTTTGGCATTCCAGGCAGTTTCTAACCAGTGTTTGCAATTTGAAACTAGTGCCAAGCCTAAACACATCTGGTTGATTCCAGGCCACAAATAGCACTGGAATGCCTTCAACACCTTCCATAGCTGCCATACTTAAAAAGTTTATTTCCAAAATAGAACTGATGAAAAAATTTATCAGACTGTTGCTCCACAGTTAAAGTCAGAGATGTGTCATGTTGAGCACTCTGTATCATCATAACATACATGAAACTATGTGCTCATATTTCCTCATACAAACTTGCATTTCAGCAAATTAAATTAAAAATCAGCATTAGTAGATTCAACCCCATTTTCATTTGCTAAGTGTCATGTTATGAGATTAGAAACCCATTCTACACACTTCAGGTATTCAGTTATACGGTGAGATATAATCTCAATTAGTAATCAAATATCTTTAATAATGTTATTGAATGCCTCTGGGGCATGTTACTATTTAGAAAATGCTGTAGGCTGCTATATGTTATTTCATAAATGATCCTGATCTTACTGGAATGTCCAATATAAATGTAGTGATGATAGCTATGGTGAGGTAACGTACAGTATTAGAGTAGGAAGAAGTTATGTACCTGTAAGAGAAGAAATTAGACATTTGTTGGTGACTACTCTTTGTATCGGAAATAAGGAAGATTCTAGAAATCTATTCCTAGTCTATAGCTAATAGTATGAAGAAAAAAAGTACAATTCAAACCACACCAGAACCACTCCTTAACTTTTGTAAAAAAATGTTTTGAATGAGGTAAACTTAGTAAGAGAGAAGAGAATTCCAATGGAATGCCAAGAGTTTGGAAAGACAGTGTACTTTTCCATAGGATAAGACCACTGCAGTGGAAAGTTCATTTAACAGTAAGCAGAACTGTTATTTGGGGAAAACACAAAGGTTTTTGCCTTCCAGAAAAGTTGAATTGCTATGTACGAATTTGGCCTCTCTTGGTGTTTCTGGACCTTAAAGAAAAAGATGTTATTAGGAGCAAGGATAAGACATTTCTGACAGTAGCAAGTCATTCACAGGGGCAAGATGATGTAGTGTTAAATAAGGAACATGGATTCTAAAGTCTAACTGCTTGGGTTAAATCCATCTTTTATGATCAGCTCTGCAGTCTCAGGTGTGTTAACCTCTCTAAGGACTAAAGTCCTTGTCAGTGAAAGGGAGATCATTTGGGGACCTAATTTGTAGACTGAGCATAGAAGTAAAGGAGACAACGTGGATAAGAAGAGTGTTTAGTATAAGGATTGCATGTGGTAAGCAATTAAAGTTAGAACTTCTATTTGCATTCCTTAATACATTTTCGGTAATTTTCCAAGTTGTAAGCAAGATGCATGTATCAGAAGTCGAGTACATGGAGGAAAGAAATCTGAATGGCGAGAAAAGAAATTGTGGATGATATATGTCTTGGAGCTTCAGTTGCTACAGCATGTATTGGTAGATCTGTCCTATAATTTTCTTTATATACTAATGTCTCATTAGTTCAGGAGTACAAAAAGGCCAACCAGATAGGTCATTTCATGAATCTGCTGTTTGAATAATTTTGAATGAACATCACAGTTGATATGGTTCTCTCTTTTCTAAAGGAACAAAACACAAAGCAATGAATGCCCTTAGAGAGAATGAGCACTATCCAAGATAAGTTTCAAGGCCTGTTAGAAATGCTTGGGGGAAGCCCACTAAACTGCAGTCTATTATGTAATATTCTATGGCTACAGGCAACTAATTTGGGGGGAATTCATTTGATAATAAACAATATGCTTCCAAACAAAATATATTAATTCTGCATTATGAACTGACAATCTGAAAAAATAAAATGCTCAGGTGTTAATGTAATGCAAAGGACAGAATTTGGGAGAGAAGATGCAGGGAGTTTTGATGTATATCATGCACTAAATCTCCGGAAGTTTCACTGGTAAGTATTTAATAAGTGCAATTTAAATAGGAACTGATGGACAGTCATGACAGTCATCTCTTTTTAACATGTTTGCTTGGTTTACTTGATTCAAATCAAGATGTCCTGGAATTAAATTTCCACATGAATAAGAGTTAGAAAAACAACCAATCTGACCCTAAATGATCAAAACTTTTTTGATGGTAAATATTTTCTCTAATACCAAGGTTAATGATTCACCAGACAGCTAGAATGATAACTGAAGTTAATAAATGGAAGGATGTGGTATGAAAAATATTATCATATAACTGAAAAACAAAATTAAATAATTTATTTAAAACTTTGACTTTATCTACCTAAAAGTAGAAACATTTTTACTACTTTTCTCAATCAGGTGGGTTTAATGTCTACCACAATGTCTCAACAGAGAAAGTACTCAATAAATGTCAAATTTAAATTTTAGTAGAATACAAACGAGTTCTAAACAGTGCCTAACAAAAGTTTCAGATTTTTTATTTCACAGTAGTTGTTTGTGACAATGAATTCTATGGAAGTCAACATCTATGTAATGTTCCTTTCCTCTGTCCTAGGTCCAAGTCCCAGGAAAAGCAAGCAAGCAACATAACATTGGTAAGAAAAATTAAGCATTACATCTTTGGTTTCGCCTAGAAATAAATTAAACAGGTCAAGGTGAAAGAGCACATGATCTCAAGAGTAAGTAGCTCATAATTTCCTTCTTAATTTAAACTATTCTATATGTTAAATTGTAGATCAATGTAACAAACACATTCTATCAGTGACACATTCATAATCAACACATAATCAAATGATGATTCAACTTCATGTCCCAACCTTAGAATCAATCAGCCTAAAGACTGTTCTCACTTATAATTTTCATATTATTGTGTTCTCAAAGTATTACAAGTGCTCTGTATAAACAAATGAAAGGCTTCTGAAGCCCAATTAGGAAAGGAAAATGGACTAAATTTCCACATATATCATGAAGATAGAAAAATTAAAGAAGAACTTCACTTTGATGGAACCTAATACACTGACAATAATAACGTCATGAGATGTTTGGTCAAGAGACCAAAAAGTTAACACACTGGAAATTTTACAAGCCAGGAAGCCAACAGAAAGATAATTAATCACATGTTTAGAGAAATCATTAGATGGTTAGCATCTTGTTGCTAGGCAATGTTTATAGGCAGCAAGATCTCACATCTTTAAGGATCAGAACATTTTATTTTTCTTTTTTAAAATACAGTATGTTTTTCAATTTGATTATGCATATTTGTCAACTTTTGGGTCTCTCAATTATTTATATATCTATGATGTTTATGGACTATCTAATTTATAAGAAATAAAGATATTGACTGGATGTCAATATGTATGATAGCCCTCACTAAAATAAAAGTTTTACACTCACCATGTAGTAAATGATAGAGTTTGCATATGGTCATATAATAAAACCAATCAGAGAGGAAAAGATGCCTTCAGTGATGTGCCTATTGTAGCTGAATAATGAAATACAAAATATATTTGAGGTTGATTAAAATATTAAAGTAAATTTAGGTATGAAAATATCTTTAAAAATACTTATATAGGACTTGGTACTAATGAAAATAACTCTGCTATCTATCAAAAAAGACAAATGTTGGACAATTTTGTAGTTTCAAACATTGAATTATATCACACAAGTATAAAAACTGTTGAAAATTGCTACTCAACTTAAGTTGTCTTTAAAGTATCATTAGTTGAACTTTAAAAATAATAGCCATTAGTATCAGACAGTTGAAGAAAAAGAAAACTGGGTTGGTTGGAATAAGAGCACTGTTATTTATTAACCTTGTTCTCTTCACAAATACCCTCAACACTTCATGTTATAGAACTCACCTAACTTTCCCCCCCACTCTCAGGCTGATTCTGGTCACTTGTGCTATTTCCTGCACATGTCCAATGCAAAAAAAGGGAAGATGATAAGTATACATGCTTCCCAAAGATAGTTTTCAATCTCTCAAAAGGATGCCAAGTATTTAGACAGTCAAAATACGACAGAAAATATCCCCATTCTTTTTTCTTTTTCTTCCTTTGTCTCTTCATCTCTTTTCCCCCCAAAAGCCATTAATGTAATTTTCCCCCCTCTATATTAAAATATTTAATATTAGATTTTCTGGTTTAAAATGAGAAATTTTCTATAATTTCCCTCTGCCAATATTTTGAATGAAATCCTACATTTTTTATTTTCTCATCTAGGTCTAGTACAGCATGCCAAGTCTAGTTGAAAATATTAGAGATGAGTTAGAGAGAGGGATGAGGCTGAGTTACTTTGTCGTTAAGGGAGAAGGGAGAAGGGAGAAGGGGAAGGGAGAAAGACAGGGATATTTTCATCAGAGTTGCAGACTGGATCTTGGCTTGTGGGAACTAATATTGCTTTGCATTATGGTATTTCACCTTTCTTTAAAAAAATTAATATATCGTCTCTATACTCATGGGAAAGAATTAGGCTGGCATGTTGTTAACTCTATAATTGTTGCAAATTGGAAATAAGCCAATTAAATTTAGGAAGTTTTGTTTTAATCTTTTAAATGTAAATAGTTTCAGTAGTTCATTTGGCCTATTACTTTCTTATATCTTTTCATGCACAGAACTAACACTTTCGGTTTATTCAAAATATGACCAATTTATAAAAACCAACCAGAATCACACCTGAATCATGGCTGACTTGATTTTGGGATGTTAAAATTAATACAGACTTGACTAAATTTTGTTATTAGATTTTTACATATGTGGGTTCATCATAGCTTAAGTATTTGAAGTGATTTTCAGTAACAGGCCTGTGTGAGCTATTTCATCGCCGTGGCCATTTAAATATACCTTTGACATGATTTGTGAATTTGGTGTGCAGATTAACTCAGAAGATAGAAAAATAAGCATACTCGTAAACACATGAATGATCCAATAAACAGACAACAAAAACGTCCTACTGAGCTAGGCAAAAGCGTTATTTCTTCCTTGTTGAAGGTATCAGCATATGCTACATCTTATGTTGCACAAGTGTACTCATTAAATATTATGAAATGTACAGCAGGCTGGGAAGCTCTAACTAGCTAGTCAAAGTCACTCATACCTGTGTGTTCGTATTTATGTCGCAGAAGGGAACTGCTTTTCTGGAATGTCTTGTCACATAAGTCACACGCATACATGCCACTCTCTGTCTTCTTGATCTTCTTTCGAGACAGACAGGAGTCGGAGTCTGTCATGTCATCTAGGCCTGACATGTAGTCTTGTGCTCCATCAGGCAATTCTCCCTGTGGTAGAATCACACAGTTCAACACAGTCTCTTCTTTTTCTATTTATATAAATAACTTCACATAGGCTGAGATTTGAAGAATTTCAAAAGTGCTTGCTATTAATCAATCTAGCTTTAAAACAAAACGAAATAAAACAAACAACAAGCAAATAAACAAAAAAGCAAAAAACATGACTTCTCATAAACAATATATGAGGTTTCACATCTCAACAAAAATATAAGCCTTCTTTGCCCTAGATGGTAGAGCTCATTGTTTTTCAAGGATGAAAAATGGTTAACTCCAAAAGTGAGAAAAACATGAAATTTTCTAAAATCCTTAATTTTCTTTATATCAGGAAATATTCATGAGTGAAAATTCAACATCAGAATTGCTATATTTTCCACTGTGCTTAACTTTAGAAATGATGTGTGCTGCAAAAACTCATTTTAATTGAATTTTATATTTAGGTACAAAATGTTATTATTATGCAATCTATTTAAATGTATGTCTACCAACTAAAAGCCTCAAGCTATAATTTTATATTTAATTTTCTAATTTGAAATAGGGAATATTAATAACAATTTTTATCAATGTTCTATCTATGTTAAAACAGCCTTCAGCATTGAGCAATAATGAATGTGGATCAGTAAATTATTAAATTTCTTGATATTTATTTTGTCTTGATCCAAAGGAGTGCAAACTTGCACGATAGCATACATTTCCATTTGCTAGCCCACAGTTCAGTTTTTTTAGACTACGTTTGCACTAATTAATATTAGAGAAGATTAAATAGACTTAAATACATTTACAAAGAGGGCAGATGCACTATAAATTGGAATACTGCAACAGCTGTTACAGAGGTGCACAGATACTTATGCTCCTATTTTGCAAACGAATTATATTCCACAATGTCAAAAAAACTTGCTTTTGTATTTGAACAACCATAAATTATATACTAGTTTTAAAATTTCATATAAAATCATGAGAATATACAAAATATTTTTTAAATACTCTTCAAAATAAACTATTCTCTATAAAACCAAGTACATATCAAATTTACTCATGCATTATTAAAAATTGTGAACATCTATAAAAGTATGTGACTATTATAAATGTTAACTTCTAGCATATGTAAGTTATACCAAATAATGTTATCAAGGTATAATTCCAAGAGCAGATGGATCAATTTAAACAATTCTCAAAAATAAATAATAAGTTCTTTATCTTTTTTTTAAGGCAAATGTGCTTAAATAATAGTGTTCTGCTGTTTCTCCATATAATTTTTTACTTTGGGTTCAAGTTAAAATGAACTCTGCTATTTTTGCTGAAACCACAGCACCTGATTTTCACATTAAGATTTTTTTTTCCCACATGCACATAAATGATATAATTTTCATCTCTTTTCACAGCAAAAAGATATGTCATATTACCTGAAATCCTTGTTTCCGTTGGTACTTTCTCCTTTGCTGCATATCAGCAAAAGTAGCTGCTCCAGTTGGGTAGGTATAGGCCATATGTGGTAGGAAGCTCATCTGATCCAGTCCCGGGTATGGTCGTAGCCCAGGGATACTGGTCTGGACTGGTGGCATGAAAGTGGCAGGGGGAAATGCGCTTTGTGGAGGAAGAGCTGTGTATAAAGGTTTGGCACTAAATGGGTTCATGCCGAAAACCGGGTTAGTGCTTTTGTTGTCCAGATTATTTGAATTTGAAAACTCTTTCTTGATAAAAGTCAAGTTTAGAGGCTCATCTGAGTTTTCAGATGATGAAGAAACACTGTTATGGTCTAAACTTATGCTGCTAGCTTTTGTTTTGTTCTTGGTGGCTATAATACTTTTGGGTTCTCTCATTTGTTTTGGTAATGACAAGTCCAAAGGCTCAGCCTGGAGCTCCTCAGAGGAGAAGCTGTTTGGAGTGTAAGAACTACTGTGGGAGTTTTTAGAAGATGTGGAGGAAAGATTTAAGGGAGAAGGAGTGTTACTCCTTGAGTGGTCCAACTTTTCAACTTGTTTAATATTGGTAAAATGGGAGGGTTTTGTTAGCCTGAGAGGAGGATCACAATTTGTAACACTGTTGTGGAGTTCTGCTATAGATGGTGATGTTATGGAGTCCATAGGTTTTATGGGAGACCTGGGTAATAAAGAGTCTTTTGTGGGAGGATTACTGTTGGGAACTAACGGCTTGGAGTTCCTTTCCAGTGATGGTGACCTGGAATTTGAATACTGGTAGACTTTTCGTTGCTCAAACCATTCCTTCACAAATTCCTGAGGAAGGCCCACAGCAATGGAAATTTTCAGCAGTTCATCAGAGTTGGGCTCCATGTTCATAGCATAATATGCTTTAAGTACAGACATGTGGTCCTTGTATGGGTTGATAGGGCTTGTCATTCCTTTCTCAGAAAGTACAGATGACAAGAGGAGGGCTTTATTATCAACAAAAACTCCAGCTTTGTTGGGCACTATGTTTTCATGAGGTTGCAAGACTGCCTTGATCTCTTCATTCATTTTACAAAGGTAACGTTCATGCTGATGCAAAGGAATGGGGCCAGGAAAACTTTCTTTACAGAACTGGCATGAAAATGGAGTGGATATGTTGTGATTCTCAATCATTTTATCATCAGTGACCAAATCTATTAGAGTACGTAGCTTCTCTTTCTTTATATTACTGATCTGTCTCCTTGAGTCAGTAGTCAAGCTCTGGAGGCAAGCTTTGGCTTCATTGACTTTTTCTAATGTATAGTCAATAATACTTTTAGTGGCACCATTATGACTCACTACTGGAAGACCTACAGGTGGAATATTAGGAGAGGTAACTCCTTGTTCCTCAGATTGAGAGCATGGATCCTTCATGTGATAACCTTTCAACTTTGAGATTTCTTCAGCCTTGCAGTCCATTTTTTGCCTGGAAACCGTATTGTCCACAATCTGTAGAACCTTTTGTACTTCACTTAAGTTACTATTCATTGTGGGAAATCCAAGTAAAGAGGCTTCCATCCCTACACCTAAGTGCTGCATTGGACTCTGAGCAGACGGATGAATTCCTAAAGGGCTGGTGGCTCCAAGTGCACCATTCAGAAAGGGACTAGTGCCGCTGAACCCGTGTGTGGCCATAAGAACTTTATAGTCATTGAAGTCTAGTGGTTCTGTTTTAATTTTAAGTAAGCCTGTTTGTTCAGACATACTGAGTGGTTTTCCATTCTCCAATTTGTTTCTTAACTGGGTAATGGCTGAATTAGTAGGAGAAGAAGAAACAGAATTAGGGGAAGAACCGGTCTTGATATTATTTCTCATTCGGCCATTTACAGAGATTAAACCGATACATTTCTTGCTGCTGATGTGTGAACTGTAGGAACCAGAATGGGAGAAACGTTTCTTGCAGTTTGGGCACTCATATGGTTTTTCACCTAGAATGATAATTAAAATTAGCATTATATTTCTTGAATTAACAACTGCAATTGTCTACCAAAGCAAGAATCTGTAAAGCCAAATGAAAGGAACACATAGAGATAACTCTCTATTCTAGGTGCTGAGCTTAGAACTATGTGGTCATAACTGTTTCCGGACTTTATCTACCCTGGGAGGACATAATTCAAGATGTTAGCCGTGGAAGGTGAGGGCTATGTATGCCTTTTTCAGCCAAGATCCCTAATTTTGTCTTGGCATAGCCAGCCTTCTATTTAAACACAGTGTCAGATTAATGTGTGGTCAATAGCATAATAAAGATGTCACAGTTTTAAAGGGAAGTGTAACCATGGCTTTAATCAATTCTGTGGAGAATCCTTTGATTCCACCAATCCGACTAGTCCTTTGAATAGCATCCAATTTGGTAATAAAATGCTTGGCAGAGCTATCTAAATAGTTATAATGGAGAAATCTCAATGGTAGGACGTTGTTCTATAATATACAGCTCTCAGGAATCAAGGAACATGTATCATATAAAAGCTTTCTTCCAAAAATTTTTGATGTTTTTCTTCTAGGGTTAGGTATTAAAAATGAATACCCTTCAAAATTTGCCAGCTTCGTTTCTTCGGGTAAAAAATATTTAATCTGTAGAAGAGTTTTTAAAGGATAAAAAGGAGCCTCTAGATTTTGTAATAAATCAAAGTATTAACAATTTTTAGGGAGTATAAGCATCCTTCCTCTCGCTTACCACCAAGATTACACTATTGGAGGTAACGCAAATTTCATGAAGACAAAGCAGGCATACACAGTTTATGAAATAAATGGATAGTTCCAAAAAGCTACAGTGTTGTATGAATTTAACACAACCTTTTAAAACTCCCCTAATGAAACAAAATGTAAATTGCGAGCACCAGCACCTCTGTTACTCACCACTGTGAATTCGTAGGTGTTCTTTCAGATGGTGTTTGTATTTGAAGGCCTTGCCGCACTCTGTGCATTTGAACTTTCGATTACCGGCTCCTTGGGTCAGCATTTGGTGCTATAAAAGAAAGACTGGCATCAGTTTTATGCAAGAGAAACAAAAGAAATTTGTTATAAATATTTTTAAAAGGCCTCTACTTTTCAGACAGGCCAAAAGGTTGAGTGCACGTTTATTTGCCCAGTCTTTCAGAGTTGCAGTAAAAGTGATAATGTTGGCAATGAAATTGGAACAAATTTTAAAAAGTGCTTTCACATGTACATCCAACACTTGCTTTAGCATTATCTCTGTAATGTCTTTTCCAAAATGTTTCTTTGAGCCTTTGGAGAGGAGAAAGCATAATTGTAAAGATGTTTGTGGTTCTCTGTTTACTCAAATTCTAAAATTTGAAGATTCCCTGTTGTAATGCCACTATTTTGTCAAGAAAAAACGTAAGTACTATTCTGAAAATTCTAGTCTCCAAAAAAACTCACACATAAACAACCGATTTTATCAGATTTTATGTACCAAAGTAAAAGTGCATCTCACATTGAAGCAAAACCAAATTTGAAGAAGAAAAACAACCTCACACACAAACTCTAAATACTTAATTATATGATAAGCATGTTTAAATATCCCCTTCACTATGCTAGTAGCCAATGTAAAACCCTGTTTTTCCTGAGGTGTTACACAGCAGATTTGATTCATTATCAAATGTAAGAGACAACATCTTGGGTTATAGCTGCTTGAACAGTTTTATCAGAGGCCAGTAGGAAGGACTTCAACGACTTTTCATTTTTCTTTTTAGTAGTGTGTTAGGGAGTAGGGACAAAAAAGAAAAAAAAAAAGTTTTCTGAAAAGACAAGTTAAAAGCAGTGAAGATATAATCAAACACAGCTGACCTTTTTGAACAAGGGAATAAAAGCACTGTGACTTCCAATCCTGAAGAAAAAAATATATAGTCATCCACTCTGGATGCTCAAGGTAGGAGGTCAGCCTTTTTCAAGCAGCACTGACACAAAAGGCTTTTGCAAAAAGACAGCACAGAAACGGTATGACAACTGCTAGGGTGTGCTGAATCTTCCCACATTCCTAGTGAGACAGATGGTGTTACATGGGACACAGGGAGGTTTGTTCAAACAGCAGCAACCTTCAAAGATCAAGCGGAGCCCAGCCCGCGGAGCGCCATTGAGGGACCAGCGCTCATATGTTGCTGAGTTGCATAAACAAACAGCAACAGCTGCTTTGTCTCCCCCCATAGCCCTCAGAGGACTACTATAAACTTTAGTTGTGCCACTGTTAATATGATACAATCATTTTAATTTACTAATTGTAAATGCCACGAGCAAATGAGGGGACTTTTCAACACCAAAGCTACCATTCATAATGCGCCAACACAATCACACTTCTGCATGTGAAATTTAAAGCAGTTATACTAGATAAATATCTGGGCACTTTTTTTTTTTTCTTTTACCTAGAGTTCTTGGGCATAGAAGCAAGGAAAGATAAACTGTTACACACGTATAACTATGCAATCTTAGTTTTTTTAAAACTGAACTTTGAAAACCATTCAGGTGACAAGCCCTATCAGATGTAAATGGAATGATTTATATGAACAGTTCTCTTAAATTAGTAAGATTCCATAATATAGTGTCATCACCATTGCTTGATTATTTTGTTTATTCTCATTTTCTGTTGTCAAAGAAAATAAGCTCATAAGAGAAAGAAATAAGAATTCTATAGAGTATCCTGTTTAATAATTTTTAAAACAGATATGGTGGCAAGGCTTGCAGAGGGTGATTCAACTCTGTAGGGCCAGTTATTGGGACTTAAAGCACACCATTTCTACTACCATCCGAACACATCATAATATCACTCTGCAGCCAGTTCCCCGAGGAGGACAGAAAGAGCAGTTTTGCTAAAACATTTAAGACACACTGTGAATCGCTTCTATTCAATCATTTTAAGGATTTAAGAAGCTATGATTACCTGTCCAAGATAAAGTTTTTTATTTTTAACATAAGTAAGCCCCCCACAACCAAAGAAAAAAAGAAGGAAAGAAAAAGGAAAAAGAAAAGGTAGACTAATTTTAACATTCAGCAACAAATATGCACATCAAGGAGGGATCATTTTTAATGTACATTCACCATTTCAGCATTAATGCAGTTTATTTTTAATATATACACACATATGCTTTTAAAATCTTTTCCTTAAAACACTTAATTAGATTTCATAAAGTAGTAGCAGATTGTAAAAATACAAGTTGTTATATGACAAATGAAAGAAATGCACTCTTCTTTTACTATGACTTAGATCCTATATGAAAAAAATGTCTAAGTAAAACTGGGTGAAAAATGGAATTAAAATTGCTGAGATGTTTAATAATGTATAATTAAAATGCTACAATTTCATTCATTTTTTTGTGGAACATAAAAATGAAACTAAAGTCAAGTTAAAGTGCAAATAAAATTCCTAAATTAGAAATTAACACACTCATTCGATCGTGAACATAAGACTATTAAATCATATTAGAAGAGACCATCAAAAAATCATTTAGACCTCAATTAAAGCTATTACCATTAAAAGATCTGCATCTTCAAAATGCCATGAAAAATTAATAATGATTGCCAATCAAAGCAATATCGTTTCTCTAAGGGGTTATTATAGAAAGAAATCACTTAAAACCAACCCCCCACCTGATCTGTCCCTGGCTTGTGCGTCACCATATGCCGCTCGAGCTGGGTGCGGTAGGCAAACGTGTAGCTACAAAGAGGGCAGGAAAAGTTCTCTTCATTCTTTTCGTGGCGGTACTTGATGTGCTCCTTCAGTGATGTCAAGCGCTTGTAGCCCCGGTCGCAGTAGGGGCAGGTCAGCAGTTGGGCAAAAGCATCTGGAGTTCCAGGTGGCAGGTCTGTAGCCGAGAGACGAGAGGGAGAGAAGCAGGCCAAAAGGTCAGTAAATCAATGGCAGCTAATGGGCTGACTGCCCGGGATGGTATGACAGGAATCAGTGCAATCTGCTCCACGAGAGTGCCATCATTGCACTCGGCCTCCGTGCACACCAGTCCCCTCGCACACCCAGGACAGACTTGTTGGAATCAGCTCACACTGTGCTAGAACATTAATTAATTACTTGAGCTTTTGGGGGGAAATTCAAACAGCTGATAAATGAGGACATGCTCTTTGGGTGACTGACAGATCCCGGTAAACCTTTAATCACAGACGACTCGGGAGCTCACAGGGTGAAGGAGCTTTTCAGGTATCCGTAAAGAAGAACCAAAGGTTAGGGTCAGTATTTCTAAACATGTTCCCCCCTCAAAAGTGAAATATTTCAGAAAGATAGGAATCGATTTAGATATTTTTATCTCTTAGAAAGAGGCTCTAATTGTTCTCTTTATTGTATGTACAAATGACATAAATTTGCTGACAAAAAAATTTCACAATACCCTAAAATTACAGTTCTAATCTTTGCTCATGAAATTCCATGCCTCTGCAGCTGTTCTTCAAATTTTAAGGTAAACACCCAGGCATGTAGTGCATTTGTAATTGTAACAGCTGCAGAGGTCAGTGTAGTGGCTAAAAATGAATTACAGCCTCACCATTTTCTTCTTGCCCATTGGCCTCTGGCGTGCCAAGGCGAGAAAGCTCCTCAGGGGCTTCTGGGTAAATAATGGCTGTGTCACTGCGCTGAAGGTACTCCTCAATGCTGACTGCATGGCCATCGCGTTCCTCCAGTTTTCTTTTGGCAAAGTATTCCTCAAAGTCTGATGTGCAATTTGAATTCTTAACTGAAATCATAAAAGGAGAAGAAATGTCTTTTCAGGGCCTTCTTCTTAGGAGCTCATGTCTGCTGACATAATTGCAAGTCAGAACTGTTGACTTGCAAAAAGACTAAAATACAGTAGATTCTCCATTAACTGGAACTCAAGCAACTGGCACTTTGAGGCAACCGGCAAAAAAAATTGAAGAAATAATACGACATTTATCTGGCATGGATGCCCATTAAATGACAGTCTACTGTACCTAGTTTATTCGTAAGAAATGTTACAGATGACCGGTTATTGATTGAATGCTTATTTGCATAAAATATGCCCCTTCCCAAAAGGGCACTTTGCTTTCAACTAAATAAGCACGTTTTCTTTTCTTCTTCCAGTAATACTAGTACACACGATTCACAAATAATAAAAAAACATTTTAATATTTTTATGGAAAAATTTTTGAAAAACATAACTATATTCTAAGATGCATAAACATGAGAGCTAATATGAGCTCAAAGCTACTTACATAGAGAAAACCTCTATATAAACCTTCCTTTTCTTTTAATAAAAGTATATGTAATTTTTTTAATTGTCCACTAAACTTAACATTCCTAACCACATATATGAGGACTGTCAGGAAAAAATCCAGCCACTGTTAATATAATAAGAATGGTTTCATGTCTGGATATTTTCTGAACAGCCCTCGTACATCCTGTTGCTAAATATAAACTTTTAACCCTCCTCTCTGGATATCACAGCGAGGACTGGACAGCCTGAGACAGATGTGAGAGGACAGATACTCCTAGAGAGATAATGTGACTTTGTGAAAAAAAATCATGGCCTGTGGTAGTTTATCTTTTCCTATAATTTCAATATCTAGCTCAGTATTTTAAAGCTGCTGGGAATAAAATTAAGCTTATAATTAATAAAAATAAAACAAAAGTAACAGTGAATTAAGAAAACAGCTAATAGGCTGTGTGATTTTGATATCATTTTTACGTCTTATAATTATGACTCTATTGCTATAAAACAAGCTTAGCCAACTTTCAGTCCATGGGCCACATGCAGCCCAGGATGGCTCTGAATACAGACCAACACAAACTTGCAAATTTTCTTAAACCATCATGAGATTTCTTTGTGAATCTTTTTTAGCTCATCAGCTATCATTAATGTTAGTGTATATCTAAGACAATTCTTCTTCCAGTGTGGCCCAGGGAAGCCAGAAGTTTGGACATACCTGCTGTAAAATGGATAATAGGTGAAAATCCATTTTAGTAACTTGTGTCTAAGACTGTATATGTTAAAAATGACTACATATGTTTCTGAAATAAGTTGTGACTTCTGTGTAAATATCCTTAATAAAACTTTTAAAGATTAAGACAGAGTTGGAAGACTGGCTATTACATTATACTCTAGTATAAGTAGGTGAAAAAAAATCTTCTTACAAAATTGATGGTGAAGTTCTACTTTCATAGTTTTTGAGAGCAGTTCATCTTTATTCCACTGTATTCTTCATCTCACCTTCTCTGCCATAAAAGATATTATAGTACTTGCCATACTCATTCTCCTTGGCAATTTGTGGCAGGGTAATGTTCAAGTAAGCCAGTGCATTTTTATTTTTGGCTTTCACTATTATGAACTTGTGGGTTAAAGATGAGAATAGAAAGAGGAACTTTCCATTAATTCAACAAGTATTTACTGAATGTCTGGTATGTGACAGTCATCCATGTCTTGTTGTGATGAGCAAAAAACAGATTCAGTCTCATCCTTCAGGAAGCCATGAGAGTGGTCAATACAAGTGATACCTCAAAAATGAATATAACATTACAAACTCAAATAAGTATTATGAAGGCAAGTTGTATGGTGGTGTGAAAGAAGTAACAGGGGGCACTAATGGAAGATCAGGAAAGCTTTAATTAAGAATAACTAAGGTGTAGGTGCTGAGGAAAAGCCATGGTGACTGGCAGGAGCATGGAGCATGGAGCATTTCAGGACCTAAAAGAACAGTGCTGGATGTAGAGTGGAAGTCGAGCAGCATGATGTAAAGGTGGAGAGGCAGACAGAAAACAGACCATGCCGCGTGTGACAGCTCTGTTAAGTGTTTGGGTTTTATTGTAAGAGGAACAAGAAGCTATTGAACGGTATTAAGCAAGGAGGATGATTGGATGAAATTATGGATTATCTGCATTTTTTAAAGATTTATTTATTTTTTTATTGTTTTTGAGACAGAAAGAGACAGATACAGAGACAGAGATAAAGAGAAGGGGGAGGGCCCAGAACAGTCTCTATAGTTGCATATCATTGGTTTTTCCACATAGTTTCATTCCACAGGTGGGCTCAGGGCTACACAGGGCAGGAACTGTGCCGGGGTCTCACCCTGGTGAGAACCGAACTGGGGGCACTCCCCAGTTCAGCATGTGGGTCCGCACGGGCCAGGGCCAGGATTCAATCTGTGGTCTTCGAGACTGCAAAGTGAGCACTCAACCCACTGAGCCATCCCGGCTTATCAATCTGCATTTTTTATATGTCTACTCTGGCTATAGTGTGTTAGGGATTGTAGGAAGGAAAACGTCAATTCTGGGAAACCAGTCAGGAGTCTCTTGCCATTGGCCAGGCAAAAGATAAAGGTTAAAGAATTGTTGATAGAGATTACACAATAAGTGGATTTGAGAGAGACTTCAGAAGTAAAATCACCAGACTTGGTGGAAGAATTGGGTGTGCCAATGAGAGTGAGGGAGGCTAAGATCCTCCCATAGATTTAGATTTTTCAAATTTGATGTATGGTAGGTGGTATTCACCAAATCAGGAAGCATTGAAATTCTAAAGACTTGAAATTATGAACTAGTATACTGGATCAAATAAAAGAAAACTGAAGAGCATTACACTCTATAGACTATTAAACTTACTATCAACAATCCTAATCACAGTGCTCTTAAATCTTTCTCTTTTGCCACCCCAATTTCTGTCAATTTTAACAAGAGCCAATAGTGTCATTCCAAGACCTGTATTTCCTTCAACTATAGGTTTGGAATGTGCACTAGTAAATTAAGATTTTATATCTTGAAATTTTGCTTAAAACTTTTCTTAGAACCTAGTCTTAAATATTTTCTTAGAAGAATATGGATAAAGAGTCAGATCACTTTTCCACAGGTATACTCATGATGCTATGGGTATTTTCCAAAGGCTATTTATTGGTGATGATTGTAATGGTGTCATTTAGCTTGCATCATTAAGTCACTGAAGAGTAGGAAGGAGTTGCCAACTTGCACAAACTATTTGTTTTTTGTTTTGGATCATCAAAATAACTGCAGATCTATCAAAGATCACCTTCTATCTTTTTTTATTTTTTTTTTATTTTAATATATTTTATTTATTTATTTATTTATTTAGACAGAGGAGAGAGAGAGGGAGAGATACAGAGACAGAGAGAGAACTGAACTAGGGGAGCTCCCAGTTCAGCACGGGCCGGGGTCGGGATTCGATCCTCGGTCCCCGGCGCTGCAAAGTGAGCGCCTAACCCACTGAGCCATCCCGGCTTCCCCCACCTTCTATCTTTACAGGCAAGAAACAAAGTGGTGGTCCCAAGATGACCCTCTTTGGAACAACTTGACTGTTTTTAACCAGTGATTGACTTCTTTGTCAGCACTATGACAATAGAAAGTAATATAATAGCTCCCTTCTGAACCCAGACCTACTCAAATGTTAAATGTTCAAGACACAATTTATTTAAGTTTTTCCAGAACATTGTCCCACTTGAAGATCCTTAGTCTTAGTAAGCATGGATGGATGTACATTTAACATCCTAATTTTATCTTGGTATTTCAGTAACTATTTGAATTATCTGGCTATCTTTACATGAATTTTCATTTGCATATGAATGGTTTCATCAGAAATGTAATCAAATGCAAATTCAGTTGGATTTGCATTAATAGCCTTTTGGCTTAAAGGGGAGGAAAATTCTGAGTTTTTCTGGATAGGCAAACTAAACTGCATCTAGGTAGGCCATTGGTGTTTGGAGAGGCAATTCACTTGCTTGATCAAATTTAGCCATGCTAGATTTCTATGTCAAGTGTGATGGGGACAAAAGATATCAAACCATATATGTTCTCTTCAAGGAACACTTTTGATCACCTTTGTATGCTGAGCATCAAGTATATTGCCTAGAAATTAGACTCTCTAGAATCATTTTTGTAATATATGTGGAATAAATTATGCCCTTAACACTAATCTTGATGTAGAAGTCTTCTATAAAAGGAAGCATAAAGTAAGATATGTACAGTTGAGCTAGAAACTTAGACCTACTATTCAAGCAACTGTAGAACAATTATATGATAACTGTAGTGGGGAATCATAAACACTTGCAAGAAGTGAATAGGGTCCAGATAAGTATTCCAAAAGGGTTTCATAAAGAAGATAACACTCAATCACTTACATGTATTTGCTCCATCAGGATTTTTATTCATGTTATATAGATATGCTACTGTTACTAGTTATGTATCTCAATATCTAGAGTCACTTAGGTGGTCTAGAGTGTAGTATTCCATGAACTAGGTATAACTATCATGGATATAATGTGGGTTTTTCCTGGTGCTGCTATGGGTACTAGTAACAAATGGTTTTCCTACCCAGCACCACATTCTCCTTTGCCTCAGATCGGCTTCACATTTTCCCTATTGCCAAACCTTATGATAGCCAAGGCAGCTGCCATGTTATTGCATGATCTTGCTCCCCTAGCCACCATAGATTAATCTGCACCTGATGTGAACCAATCTTAGAACTCCATTCTCCAAGCCAAAGCATTGATTGGTTCAGGAGTAGCCAACAAATCCAACTGAGATTTGTAAATCCCTTCTCTATGATTTTATCACTTTGTTTCAAAGAGGACATCCAGGCCATTTTTCTTTTTCTTTTCCTCCAAGTAACTGTAGCTATCAGAAGTAGAACAAAGAAATTGATATATTGAGTAAGAAGATTTATGACAGGAGAGAATGAAGCAGATATATACAGAGAAAAGTAAAGACAAGATGGCAAGTCCAGAGAGTATAATAAATCCACAGCTATATTTGCTCCACAGCTGAGGCCATGCTACACCTCTGTCCTTTCAGTGGCTCTATTGTCAACCCTCCTTAGATTCGGTGAGTCAGGATATTCCCTTTTCTAACTTTAGGCTATGTTGTATTTCATTCCCTGAGATCCCAAAATCACTCTATTTGTTATAATACTAGAACAAATGATAGGATTACATTTTGGTTATTCTCAATGTTGTTGGAAAAGATGAAATTTTGATTCCATTTGGTAGTTCACATTTTTGGTTTTTGCAGTTATTTTGTAATACTGTATGTATAGTGGACACAGGAATGAAATAGACAACTTGCTAGAAAGCTATAGAATTCCCCACAGCATTGTTCTAGTCTAAAATCAACCTCATTTTCCTTATTTTTTATTTTTATTTTTTGGTAATCCTCCACCCATTGGTCATCTTGGAAGAACTGCCAAAACACACTAACATAGGATGTTTGCATGATATTTATGATCGAACCATAATAAAAATTCACAAGGAACCTCAAGTAATTTCTTCCCATACCTTCTCCAGAGATTTTGCATTTAGTCCTAAAATTTACTCTAATGTTTTGCAAATATCTCAACCTTCCCTAAGGTCAAGTAAACTTTTCTCTAAAAAAAAAAAATTTCACTAATTAAAAATGTTTTCTTATAACCTCGTGTATTTTAATATTTTTAGGGTAAATTTCTAGGTCTCTTTAAGTCAGAAAAGTCTTGGCTTCTTATAAAAATGACAGTCACTCTTACTAATGTTGCTTATTAATGATACTTTCATAAATGCTTTTATGTCTAGTTCAGATATTTATATGTTTACATAGATAATGGTAATTATCAATATGGACTGATTTAAAAATTATTGTCTAAAAACAAGCAATGGTAATAGAACTCTAAGTCAAAGAGATATATTGGTCTTCAAATCAGTCATCCCTGCCCCATAATTGAGTTGCTTTAAGATACTTTCTTAAAGATTCTTAAAGTGGAGTTTTACTTAGTGTTTATAATTAGTTAAATTATAATGAGACCTTGATACTTAATCCTTCTCCCTTTTTGTTTCCCTCTATTTACTTTTATCTCCTCATCATTTATTTTATTTGTAACAAGCACATGTTCATGTAGGAAGACAGGTACTCTATTAATCACATGTCTAATACCCAGAATGTTTTAAATTTTCATTAAAATTTGAAGAGGTATATTTGAATATTATGCTAAGCCATTTTAATAAACATCAAAATGAATAAATAATACTTTTGGAAAGAAAAATATCTTGGAGGCTTAGAAGAGCTGAAGCAAATATATGTAAAAAACTGAGCAGAATCACTCATCCATCCCTTTGTTTAATGACTGTTTTATTGAGTGCCTACTAGTGCCAGCGAGTGTGCTTGGGGATGAGGACACAATGATGTTGATTGACAATCTTTTTCCTACTTCTGTCATTCTCATACTTAGAGACATACACAAAAATTGTTATAATTCTGCAATATACAGACGTATAAAGACATAAATGTATAACGGGATTGTATGCATATATATACATATATGCTTCCTCAGTATAACATAGATATTATGCATTTATCCTATGATCTGACTCTTACTTACTTCTTATGTCCAGGCAAAGAGACCAGAAGAAACAACCACAAATCTAGGTAATTGTATTTATCATCTTTTTTAAAAAGTAGTGTCTTTTTTAGATAATTAAAAATAAAAAAAACGACAGAAAATTATTTTTAATTTATTAATTTGTATTGAATTTTTCAATTTAAAGAAGCCCATACTCAGTGTTTGTTAAGGTATATAAATTCTCATGGGGGATGCTGGGATGGCTCAGCAGGTTAAGCACTCACTTTGAAGTTGCAGGGTCCAGGGATCGATTCCCAGTCCTGGCCTGTGTAGACCCATATGCTGAAATGGGATGTGCTTCCCATGTGGGAGGCCCCTGGTTTGGCCCTGGCCCAGGGCACGCACGGCTACAGAGACTGCTCTGGGCCCTCCAGCTTCTCTCTGTCTCTCTCTGTCTGTCAAACAACAACAAATTCTCATGGCGACTTTGTTTAAAGTTGACTAGTTGATGGAATATAAGCAGTTCAACATTAAAAATGCATGTGTGCCTTTCTGCAGAAGGCTTCCAAAATACATATTGGCACCAGATATCTAGAAACAACCACGAGGAAAGAGGATGATCTTTTTCTCATTACACAGCTACGTGGGCTGCCCAACAGAGCCTCCAACTGCTAGAGGTGTGTATAACCCCAGGGAAGGCTCTGGGCTGGTCTCTCCATGCTGGCTCTGATACAGCTTTCTCCTGGGAACATACGTTCAGATGCCAGTGAGAGTCCCCCATGTGTAAGAGCTTTAGGGGAGAGAGTTGCAGAAGGAACAGGAAGATGGGAATCTACCACTCTGCGGAATCAAGTAGCTCCCTAAACAGCAGCAAGCAGCCCAATTAGGGACAGGGTCTAATTTTAAAGAGAAGTTTATATTAGGGGGTTGTGAGTATCAAGATTTAGACTACTAATGCTTAGACAGTTTTGATTGCTATGTATCCATAGAAAACCCATCTCTTAAAAAAAAAATCCCAAGTTAGATAATACAGGGTCTGACAGAAGTAATAACATTTTTTACGAGCTGGTAATCTATACTGAATCTTTTATTTGGTTACTAAGGTTACTAAGACAACATGTCCATTTTTACTATACTACTTTAAATAGAGGGTTCCTTCTGCAAGAGCCTGCATATATTGTCTTCCACATTACTGTGGAATCCAAAAATTTGGAATTGACATATTACCAAAAGGACTCAGACTATTTTATTATATTTTAGAGGGATTTAGAGGAAAGTAAGATGCTTCAGCTCAGAAATTCAGTGAGCTTTTTATAGGCTTTCTGTTGAGGCACATGGCATGTAAGGATGCTCTAGGTCAGTGATTTTCAAAATACGTTCTCCTGGCTCGTAGCATCAGTATTACCTGGGAACCTGTTCAAAATGCAAGTTCTTGGGATCCAATCCAGACCTTTGAATTCAGCAAGCTATGGGGTTTTTTTTGTTTTTTTTTGTTTTTTAATATTTATAGAGAGTAATTATTTTATCTTCAGTGCATATTTATTTTTATTTTACTTTTGACAGATAGAGAGAGAGACAGAGACAGAGACAGCTAGAAAACCGAACTGTGGGAACTCCCCAGTTCAGCATGTGGGTCCTGCCTGGGCCGGAGCCGGGATTCGATCCTCGGTCCTCGGGGCCTGAAAGCGAGCGCTCAACCCGCTGAGCCGTCCCGGCTTTCCCAAGCTGTGTTTTAACAAGTTCTTCAGGGGATTCTGATGTAAGCCCAGTTTAAAAACCTCAGACTCACCTAGGTAACTAAGGCATTTAGTAACATGACTGAGAGAACCAGCATAGAATCACTAGCCTTCCTTCCTATCTCACACTGAGTTCATATCTGCAGCAGGTGTTTATTAAATACTGTCAGCATATCTCAATTTTTGAACTTATCATATCACATTATAATCTTTCATTTACATGTCTTTGAGCTGATAAGATACATGGGTCATGTCTTATTCAGCTTTGCATTACCAGTGCCTACAACAGTGCCTGGCACACAGCTAATGTTAAATCACTAAATATTTATACCAGTTTCAGGGTCATTTTGCTCCTCATATTAGCTCAGCTATTTGTATTTTTTAATCTCAATAGCCTCATCTGTAAAATGAGTCAGTATATGCTTTCTGAGTTATCTTCAAAGTTTCAGAATTCCATAATTTCAGTTAATTAGTTGCCTTAATCAATTTGCTTTTTCATTCATTGGCTAAGCCTAGAGAGTTTCATCTGAATTCTCTTCAATTAAAAACTCAAATCAACACAGTTTTCTAATGGAGGAAGCACATACACAGATTAAGACAAAATATTTTGGAGCTGACTAAAAACCACAGGAGACGTCACAAGGAAAACAGTGCTTATTAAGAATTTGTTGAATGAATGAAGGAGACACTCAAAAAACTTGGGATATCAGTTATTTCTTGTGGGAACTCTAGCTGTGAAGTGGAGATAGTTGCTCCTAATCGCAAACAAAGCTAATAAAACCACAGCATGCATTAGCCAGAAGTGACAAGCTCTTCTTGGTGTCCACTGATGATAGTCCAAAAATGACCCTCCTGTCCAACCTGCCAAGTACTACTTGTTTTTCTTTCTGCAAAACCTATCTTTTTTCTCTACTTTATTTTTTAAAACTGTATGTATAAAATTAACTACAAAGTTTTAAAATGATAATTTGCATGACATATCTGACAGAATGATAGTCTTCCATCATATTAAAATGCAATAGGACACAGAAAAGAAAAATATTGACATGCTTTATAATAGTATAACTCCCTGTGAAGTATCTAGATTCTAACTAAATTATCTCATAACCTGATTTTACAAAATTAATTAACACTATACATCCACTCAACCCTTGTAGAGAAATGCATTATGATCAAAATCGTGTAGCTTTGGTTACCCATATAAGAAACACAGCCAATTTAAAAGTTTTAACTTAAACTCCCTGTACAAAATAAGAGGAATCAGAAGTTATTAAGCCAAGAAGATAATAAAGGTACAGAAACTTTCTTACTCTTCTCTCCAGTTTCTCTATGCTAATGATATGAGTCAGAGAATTTATGCATAAAGAGGCCTAACCTCTTGCTACCCTCCTAACCTTTTCATTACCAATTTAGGAGCATTATAACTTGCTCCATGATGTTTCTTGCTCAAGCAAGATTTTCATTCTAGGTTTAGATCTTTACCGGGAATTCAATTATTCTGGAAATCCCCAGAAGGACTCTGTAAACCTAGACAGAGTTGACATTTCTATGGGGTACTTTAAGACACAAATCCCTGATCCCACCCCTTCCAGTCCTGGCTTACATGTATATTCTGTTATTATTCTAATGCATTTTGTGAGACATAAGCAGGACTGGCTACATAATTTGCAGGGCCCAGTGCAAAACGCCAACAGCAGAGCATCAAACCTAGGATGAGACCCTTCCAAGCTCAGGGCCCTGTGTGACCGTGTGGATGGTACTCCCAGGATGCTGACCCTGAGTATAATATTATGAGGCAGGACCCCTGAGAACCTTCCCCTCACACACCAACTAGTGTAGATTGCTTTTCTTTTTCCTTTATTCAGGCTTCCTGCTAAAATCTCATTAGAAGAAAGGGGAGGGGAGGGCAGAGTCCAAAATTTCTAGACTAATCTCTTCATTTAACAGATACTACAGTAAGTGAGGTTCATGATTCATGTAAAGTTACACAAATAATTTCTGGAAGAGCAAGATAGAGAATTCATGCATCCTGACTTTTCACCCATTACCTTTTTCAACTATATTATTATGACTCAAAATGATTAAGAGACAACCCTGCATTTTTGGTTTTTTATCATTACTTTGGTTATGATTTGAATAGGTTCTAGATGCTGAAATGATCACTATGATGTTATAAGTGGTTCTAAATGACAAAATTTTAATGTCATAAAATTAGGATGGGGAAAACCAATGTAAATGCCAACTTCAATAAAAATGAAATATTAGATTTTAAACTTTTTTCTCTATTTTTCTTTTATGTGCCTGCACTTCTGAATCTTATGTTTTGGGTTTTGTTTCTTTTTAACATTTATTTTTTATTTTTTTACTGGGTGATTTATATCTAATACCATAGGGACAAAGCAAAAACATCAGAAGCTATTCAAATTCTCCACTTGAGATGCATATTTACAATTTCCATTTAATATTTAAGGATTATATTTTCCTAAGTTAGATAGTTTCTTATTTTTAATTATGTTTTTAAAGGCACTCAGTACAGAATAACTTTATGAAGCACCCTGCAAAGGTGAATCTTTATGAACTATTATGGTTATAGTAAATAAAAAATGTATCAAGCTTAACTTAGGACTAGAGACTTTATTCACGGTTCATTTTGCTTTCCTATTTCACATATTACTTGTTTATCCCCCCTCATGCTTAATGATATCCTCCTATATGTGCTCCACTTCTTCAGATTAGATGAAAATGTGTCATCCCTTGGTAATATCCCATCCCTCACAGACCTTTCAGCATAGCTACTCCTGCTTTCATCTGTCTTAACACACAGAGCAAAGAGAATGAGTCAACATCCTCCTTAATTCACCTTACCATTTCAAACCAACATTCCTATTTTATTAATTTGCTCATCATTTATTTGTTTATTCCTTTATTCAATAAATAACCTACTTATCATCCAACAAGGAGGAGTGCAAACTTAACCTCTACCTTCAAGAAGTTTCCAATCTACAATGGTAATTTTCTGAAGTTTAAGTCATCCATTTTCTCCATCATGTTTTACAGCACTATCTATAGAGCTCAATTAAAATGACACTTATTATTATTATTACCCCCAGACTACCATTAGTATCATTCTGAAAAAAAACTTCATTACTCAAATATAGTCCATGGAGAATCCTGGCTTTGGCTTTCTCTGGTCCAACAACTTGAATGGCCACACTGTTGTATGGGGCTAACCTGGGACATCTCTATCTCTGTGAACCAGAATATTGAAATTTCACTCTCTAATTTCAATTTTCTCCCATTCCCCATTGTTCCATTCCTCATGCCCTTGAAACAGGTACTTCACTGTTATAATTAGGCCCTGGCAAGTTTCCCAGTCCATTTCATTATTTTGATTTTTTACTTGTTTCAGTTCACCTTGGAATTTGAAATCACTTCCATCCCTGCCCCTTATTCTTGTAGCAGTCTTACTTTACCAAACTAAGATCCAGCCCAGTATCCCTCCTGTAGAATATCTGAAATGTCTAAAGAAACTTAAATAATTATATTGACTTGTTTCAGTCTATGTTGTCAAAATGGAATATTCTTTTGTGATAATTGAATTTGCACATATTATCCACAGGAATCACTCTAAATGTCTAATCTTCAATATTTCAACCCTTCTCTTATTCTTACTCTCAATTGATGAACTCTTTTCCCATGTATTTAAAAGAATGCAACCCATATGTTGTGAATTCCCTAAACTACCTTAAAGTAACCAAAATTTCTCTACCACGATTCTCCATTCTTCTTTTGATCTTATGGCTGAGAAAAAGATGTGCTTCTGCATATAGCCAGGGTTATCATCTAAAGCTATACCTTCATATAACCTATATTCCATCTTTTACCCACTCTTATTATACATTTTCAGCCGTTGTCTCTTTTGTACAGAAGCATATTCAATCAGCCTTTGTCTTGAATAACAGTCTCCCTAAAATTTGCAGTCTCCTGAGGCACCTTTCTGTTTTCATGTCTCCAATATTTGACTCTTTGTTCTGTCAGAAGCCCTCTGTATACTAAACATTTTTCACTTGAACTTACATAGCTTGTTGTGTTTGAAATAAAACATCTTAATCCATATATCAATAATAATCAAATAATTGCTATCAATGATTGAACACTTATTAATGTTTGACATTGTGATAAACATTTTATACACACTTCTTATTATCTACCATTGTGTCATTCACCCAATTGAATGTAAGTCCTTATCAACAGTGCTTATTCATTGTACCTTTCATGATGCCTAACAAAATGCCTTGCACTTAGTAGGGTCTCCTTAAGTGACTGATGATCTGAATAGCTAAATATTTATTTGTAATTTTGCCTTTCTGTCATTATGACTTTTGTTTTTCCTATTGGCACCTTAAGATTTTTCATTCCTTAAGGTCTAGAATTAGATTTACTATTTCTTTGACATTTCTTTTTCAAACGTCAGGTAAAATTCCACACAAAACAAATACTCTGACTAAAAAATATTAATGTAATTACCTTAGTGGCTATTAAAAAGTGACAGGCATTTTATTATTTATTTGATTGTTATACAGGACAGGAGGAAAAAAAGGATATGATTCTTGATGCTAGTCAGTGACAAAGTTAAGGAGAAATATTTGACAGCTTTCATCATCATCATACACAGACATTATAAATACTATTAAGTCCTCACCTACATTTAAAAAAGAATGATAGGGGAAGCTGGGATAGTTCAGCAGTCAAGTGCTCTTCTTGTAGCCTTGGGGCCAGGGGATCAAATCCTGGCCCCAGCCCATGCAGAACCAAGTGCTGAATTGGGGTGTACTTCCAGTGTGGGAGGCTCCTGGTTTGATTCTCCACATCTACCTGTGTGGAGTGAAACTATGTTGAGACTGATGATGTACAACTATAGGGATGGCTCTGAACTCTCTCTCTCTCTCTCTCTCTCTCTCTCTGTTGCTCTCTCGCTCTTTGTCAAAAAATTAAATCTTTAAAAAAAGAATGCTAAACAAAGATGATGTGAAATAAAGAACTAAGCTACTCCTTATTAATTTTCAAATTTTAACCTCAAATGCATGGTCAGAGAAGTGAAAAAAGACTTGTCCCACAACTTATATGGGTAGTTTTCCAAGATGTCAACGGAACTTAACTGGCAAAGACTCTTAAAATTGACTAGTCTTTCCATTATAAATTTGTTATATTCTATTTTCTGTTTTATAGAGAAGTTAATGAGGAACCAGAGTGAAGGAGAAAATAGTTCAGAATGAATCTATTTCTTCATGGATAAAAATGGGTTAAAGTTTATTTATAGATGCAAACAAACTGGCAAAAGTAAAACAAAACATGATGAGCATCTACAATATGTTAGGTTTTGTAATAGATACTTTAAAAATGTTATACCACTTAATCCCTATAATAAGACTTTTTACAAAGGGAATCTTTATGTGCACTTTACTGATGTAGAAATAAAGCCTTATTATATATTCAATTTTATGTAACCAATAACTGGTAGAGACAAAATTCAAATGTAGTTTATTTGACTCTAGAATCTGGAGTATCACAACACAACATTTGCCTTTCATGTGTAAAAGCAGTTATATGTTATACTTAAAATATAGAAAGCATGTTTAATTAGCACAGTTAGAGTAAATATAGTTACTTCTTGGATAATGATTTTCTTGCATTATGTAAGTTTAAGAACTGAGACCTAAATTGGCTTTGCCCAGTTTCTAGATGCAAAGTGCATTTCTTTACCCAGTAAGGGAAGCAAAGATGCAGGTGGTTATTAATAGCCCTTTATAACTAGAGTAGTACACTGTCTGAGTAAATATAACTTTCACCCTTTCAAAGAGGAAACAACAGGGGCCTATTTGAGTCTTGATAGGCACATGGAACCACATTAACGCTAATGATCACAATGTACTTAAGATAGATCCTTGTTACTACTAACATGCAGGCAAACTCATGTTTATAATGTTCCCAAGATTTTCCATTTCTCTAATCTTCTTGACAAATAGTTTGTTTCTTTTTACATGTTCTTAAAACTTCTACATTCTAATTTCATTCTGAATTTTAATTCTTATTAATATTTGGAAGATATAAAGTTCTTTGTAAAAATGCACTTTTTCTTATGCATTGAAACATACAATTGTTTTTCATTTTCAAAACTTAAAAAAAATGTAGAAACATTAAATGCAATGTGAAAAATTATGAATATAAATCAGGGGTTGCAATGCTTTGTGTTGTTATAAATCAATTTTGCTATGCTGCTAATGTAACTTTGTTGTAAAACAGAAGTGATATTTTAGGTTGTTGTTCTTTGCCCTTTTTTTAAAGATTTATTTTATTGTTTGTTTGGTTTTGTTGTTGTTGTTGTTTTGGTTGTTATTTTTTTGACATTGAGAGAGAGACAGAGAGAAGGGGGAGGACCCAGAGCAGTCTCCATAGTTGTATGTCATCAGTTTTTCAACATGGTTTTATTCCACACAAGTGGGTGGGAGCTGCACAGGGCAGGAGCCAGGCTGGGGGCCTCCCTCATGGGAAGCACACCCCAATTCAGCATATGGGTCCTCATGGGCGGGGCTGCGACTCAATCCTCAGACCCTGGGCTGCAAAGCAAATGCTCAACCAACTGAGCCATCTGGGTTTCCTCCCCCCGCCCCCTTTTTTTTTCTTTAAGATTTATTTTATTTTATTGTTTTTGTTTGTTTGTTTGTTTGGACAGAGAGACAGAGATAGAGAGACAGAGAGAAGGAGGAGGTTTTTACCTTTAATAAGTTCATTTTAGGAATTTAAATCCTGTTTTCATTCTATGAAGATGCTAGACTTAATTCTCTCCATGGAAAATGATTTCCCTATTGGACCCTCCTTCTCAGAGTCCATTTCCCCCAAATATGTATTCATCCATTTATTTTCCCATTTATTCACTCAGTTTACTGATCACAATGTGTACCACTTGTGTTTCCTGAAATAATGGGCATATCTAGGCATTCAAGGAATAGTCATTCTCTTAAAGCAAATATTTGGGGGCACGTACTAAGGCCAATGTATACAATACATATTTAATTATCTCAACAATCCTGTGAGGTAGATATCATGATAATCTACCTGTGTTATAGCTGAAGAAATCTCTTGCCTTCATAAAATTAACTAGGTGAAATAGGTGCAAATGATACAAAGAGGAACAATTCAACACGCTAAAATTAGTTTTGTGCACCTGAGGGCTGTGGGATTTCAGAGAAGGAACAGACAGACTGATGTGGTTTGAGGTGTTCAAAGATGACCACATTAAGGAAATGGAATGTGAGCTGGCCCTGAGAATGAAAGGGTGAACAGAATTTGGATGACTAGAGAAAAGAGAGAGAGAGAGATTAAGGTCTCAAGAAATAGCATTGACAGAAATTCAGGTCTGTATAGATGTGATTCCTTTTTTGATATTACCAAGATATTTGGTCTGGCAAGAATGGAGTATTATTGGTATGATATGGATGCCATGTAATACCAGTGAATAATATGGGTTCTGCTCTATAGGTACTAAGGTGCAATTAAGGATTCTAAGAAGTGAATTTGGACAATGAGAAAAGAATTATTGGAAGAATGGGAGCTGACAAAATAGAAGACATGAAAGCTAGAGACCAAGCAAATGTAAATGAATGTTTCTTGCTGGAGACTTGAATAATCAAAGATGAAAATACCTAGTTGGTTATTTCAGGCCTGGTGTCAAAAATATGTTAACTTGGAAAGATGAAAGAGAAGTCAAGTGTTGTTTTTCTCTCATTTACTTCCTCATTTCTCCAAAATCTCTTTATGACTTAGACCAGGGGTGTCAAAATGGTGGCCCGCGGGCTGCATGCGGCCCCCGAGGTCATTTTTTGTGGCCCACGATGCTCAGGCTATTTTCTTCATAACAATTTTTTCTATTTTCATTTTATTTCAGAGCATTCAGGGCCGCCAGTTTGACACCCCTGACTTAGACGATTCCAGGATCTATGGTGATAAAGCAACCAAAACCCTATACCATGCCTGTCCTCAAGTAGCTTACAATCTTGTAGAAAGAAAACATACCTGCAGGTGACTAAGTATAATATGAGAGAATAAAATAAATTCTATATGAAGGAATGAGTGGTTAATCCTGAGTGGGAGACTATAAGATGGCTACCTGGTAGAGATGCACTTTAGGAATGTATACGATGCTATCAGGCTAGGAAAGAATGAGTGGCTTTCTAGGTTAAAGGAAAACCATGAACAAAAGCAAAGGAGTATAAATAGTAAACAGTATTTCATAGCTGACACATATTCTGGGAAGTGGTATTAAAGTAAGGTGACCAGACGTCCCACTTTTGGCGGGACAGTCCTGATTTTTAACAATTTGTCCCACGTCCTGCGGCATTTTAAAAAAGTCCCGATTTTTGGAAAGAATGCATGACAAGCTAGGGAACAGTAGGAGATAGACCAAATTTTTAATCAAGAACCCCCACCCCCGGTCAATGGTGTCCCGCTTTACCAATGTTAAAATCTGGTCACCTTATAAAGGCAAGATGGAGTTAGATCATAGAGGGTGCCAACTCAGCTTAAACACCAACTTATTCTGAAAACAATGGAGAACCATATAAGGTTGAATATGAAGTGGAGTGATGGATGAGTTACAATTATCCATTTGCACTAAATATTAGAAAAACAACTTTAAACTAACTTCATTATGGTGAAGAATGTATCTAAAAATTTAGGGATTGAAAACAGGGTGCTTGGTGAACAATATACTGTAATAGCTCAAATGAAAGGTGAGGATCTAAACAATAGTGAAAAATGATAAATAAAAATGACATACAATATTTGTGACAGCAGAATTGATAGTATTTGTTGACTAATTAGATGAAATAGGTAAGAGTCAATGATGCTACCAAAGTTTCTAGCAGGATCAGCTTGTCAGAGTGGTAAATAAACTTTCCAAGGCTTTAGAGTTTATCCCCAAATCTGCCATCAGCTATGTGACATTTTTTTACTAGTTTCCTCAGCTATCAAATTACAATTAAGTAATTGTTCTGTACTGTAACTTTTAATTTTAGAATTCTGTGATTCGGTTCAACTAAACCTTTCCATTACTTCTTACAGCTTTAAACACAGCAAAATATAATAAGGAGAGATACTTTTAGATTCTAAAGGACTGCTCATCTATATAAAGTTAATTAACTTTTACTATTTAATAGATATAAGAAAGAATTTCAGAGGTCTTTTTCTTACTTTTAGTTAGGAATAAAATCTGTGTAAATGTCCAGACAGAAACGTCAGAAATATTTCCCCTGTTTCCCCTTGACAAGGTATTCTAGTTAATAACAACAGTTTTTATCAGAAAAAAATGTTGAACTTGTTTAAAATTTATTCTAATGTCTGTCTGTTGGTTCTACTTTGATTACAAGAGAACGATAGTATCTGATATAAACAATTTTCATTCATTAATAACATTTATTGAGACCCTATTAACTTTAAGGCACTCTTATAGACAATATGGTAGCCTAAGAAACAATCAATCCATGCTTTCAGAGTTTGCAATCTAATTTGGAAAAGACAACACACTATAGCATTTATGGCAAATTTAGCTAATTTGTTCTGTAACAGTTCATCAAAGGAAGACATCATTTAAGTTGGTATGGTTAGAGAAGTTCAGCTGGATCTTCATCAGAGGGCTTGGGTGAAAAGAAAGAGATGGCCCTTTAATAAGAAAATTCGACTAGAAAAAAATGTCTTATGTCAGTTCCACATGTATTTAGCAACTAAAAAGATGTTAGAGCTAAGAAGCAATGAGCTTATGATAGGGAAGAGATATGTATTTATTCTCTAAAGGGGAAGAGTTAAAAACTGATGATCAGAAGTGAATTCTTTATTTATTTATTTTTATTGTTTTTGACAGAGAGAGAGAGAGAGAGATACAGAGGCAGAGAGAGAACTGAGCTGGGGGAACTCCCCAGTTCAGCACATGGGTCTGCAGCCAGGATCCGATCCTGGGTCCCTGGCACTGCAAAGTGAGCGCTTAACCCACTGAGCCATCCCGGCTTCCCCGAAAGTAAATTCTTAATTACCAAGTTCAATGTATTTTTTCAACATTCTATCACAATTGTAGTTATTTGAATTGACCATTCTCTCCTTTTTGAAATTTTCTTTTTCTTTCTTTTTTTTTGTTTTGTTTTGGTTTTTTTTTTTCTTTCTGGGTGTTTGGGATTTTTTTCTTTCTTACAATCATTTTTTCTTTCAATGAATTTGACTTCTCTCCCTACACGCCAGGAGCCTTGGTCTCAGCTTTCTATTTGTTTTAATAAACTCACTCTCAGTTGTAAGTCTCAGAGTCCCAAGATGTTAAATATTATCTGAATATATTTGCATGACTCAAATCTCTATAGCCAGCCCTGACTTCCTGGGTTTCAATTCCTCATTTTTAATGGACAGTCTCATATTCTCATATATATTTGTGTAACTTTTATATGAAAATACTTATGTCTAAAGAGGGCTCAAAATCTTCTCCCCAAAATTGGATTTTTCTTCAGAATATCTAGAGATGGCAAGTATTGCCATATTCTTACCATGCAGATATGTAATCTTTAAGTCATTTGACTGCATCTCCCAGATAATCAAATGGTTGTTAAGAAATCATGTTGCTAAATTCACCACTGTCACCACCCTAAAACAAGAGTTTTATCATTTCACACCTGAATGACTACTATGACTTCTAATTGGTCTCTCAAAGTCTGTCTTTTCCCCATGTCTAACATGACCCAAACTCTTTTGTTTGATAATTTACATTTTCCATCAGCTGGCTTCAACTTAAATGTCCAGCTTCGTTTCCCATGATTTGCCTCCTAGGACCCTCTGATTCAGCCAAATCTTTTCCCTAACTATCCTCTGAATAGACACCACAATTTCCTTCCTTGGCTTACATATTCCTGTTCTTCTAGAAAGTCCTTAGTCACCCTTCTGTGACTATTGAAAATGTTCTTAGGTCAAATTTCACCTCCTTCATGAAACCTTTTTAAAAAACAAACTCCATAGGATCTCTCCCACTTCTGTAATTTGACATAACTATGACTCCTACCCATATGTTGCACTTTTATCATGTATTTTCACTTATTGTTCATAAATTTTTCTTGTGTGTTAGTCTCTTCTCCCACATTAAACAATAACCACATCTTGGACTTCCTGACCCATCTTTCATCATACATACACACAACAGTGAATATAATATATAGAAGACACTGGGTGAATATTTATTGATTTACTTATTGACTAACTACATATGCTATGTGAGAAATAATAAGCAGTAGGAGAAAAAGGGGTCTTAAAGTTAGGTAAAAACAATTAAATTTGATTTTTAAATTTAGAAGAATATATTTGTGAATTATTTAATTGACAAGAAACACTCACACACACACACACACACACACATGCTAAAAAAAAATTTTCTGAATAGGAAAATTTTTACTAACCTTACTTTAGACTTTAAATGTGTAAAACAGATAGTAAATTGTCATTTTGAGGGATAAATTTACTTTTGTGATACTTTATATGCCTATAAAGTTCATATAAATTAGCACTTATTTATGCTTGAACTTTAAATTTAATATTTATCTTTAAAAAGAATATGAAGACATTTTTGATATCATGAATTGGGACATTATAAAGTATCTAATTTACGGTTTCTCTTTATTATTGTTTTTATATGAAGTTATTTTGTTTTGTTTCTATTTTAAACAGTAAAGGTACTACTGCAACATAAAATATTAGAACTGGAAATCTTAAGAAGCAACTAGTTTATTCATTTTTCAGGTGCAAGAAGTGAGTTACAAAGAGGATAACTGACTTGCTCAAGGTCACAATCTAGTTATTGCCAGAGCTGTACCTACAAATCAGGATTGTTCGTTCCCAATTCTATACTTCTTGCATAGTCCCATATTGTGCAGTTTTATTTTTGTACCTTAAATTGACAGTATTCAAATGAAAGAAAAATGAGTTTTTTTATTGTTTCTCTTATTTTATACCCAAGAAAGTGAATTAGTGCCTTGTAAGTAATTAATAAGAGCATTCTAAATAGAAGCACAGCATGAGCAGTTTATTATGATGTGTATCAATGTAAGAGAGATGTGCATATCATCTTAATTATTTAAATATCTAAATGTTCATAAAATAGCCACTTTTTTTCATCGGTGAGTTGAGGCAGAAATAGTTACATGATTTTTTGGGTTGTGTTTTGGAAGATAATCAATACTGGGCACTATGTTAATATTTTTAATGGTGGTATGAGGGATTGTTTGAAACACCCAAAATAATTAGCCTTATTCAGAAAAAGAGAGAGAAACGTATTGAGTCAATATAAATTTGCACTAGTGATGTGAGAATATGACAGAAGACATTGTTGGGTTTTTGGGAAAGAACAGGGATGTTCACAATTTTCCTGAAACTCCATTCTAGAATAGTACAGAGTGAAACAAAACACCACTTAATACCATCCCACTGTGATTTTTTAGATTCATAGAAAAGAAGTGAAATTGTCAGATCTTCTTTATAACACTCTCATGTAGAAAACATCATTTAGAGGGACAGGAGGGCATTCAGAATTAAAGTCAAGAAAGAATAACAAAAATTCAGATGATCAAATTTTGTAAGGCATGTTCGTGGAAATTTGGTTTATCTTTCTGTAAAAAAAATGTTCACAATTGAAATTACACCATATCATTTGAATTCTCAAGGACTAATATCAAGTGGTAGCTAGAAGAGGGATATTACATTGTAATTTTAAAATTATTTGTGCAGTCTTTTAAATAAAAATTACTACCAAATTTTGCCAAACTTGTGCTTTGAAAGAATTAATTCATTCACTCCATTTTTCTCAACATTCACAGGCAAATTAGGGATTTAAGGATGAAAAACAGGAGCCGATAGGGTGCACTGATCATGGCCTCCAAGCACCGCTAGTGCCACAGGACTGTGTACTTGGCTGAGAAGGTGAGCAGAGCAGGGACTGCTACAAGTTTCTGCCTCAAGTGTGAGTATTGAAGCAAGATGCTGACGCTCGGAGGGCCCTGCCCAGCATGACTGGAAGCCATTTAGCCACAAGCCCCATTACACCACGTTGTTCAGACCCAAAGGTGTGAACGTTGAAGGTGCCAGCTCCTCAATGAGAAGCCCTCTGCAGAGGGACCATAGGGTCACTGGCCCCATTGAGGTCCCTGTGGCCAGAGCTGAGGAGCATAAAGCAAGTAGCCCTCCCAAAGGGGCGCAGCAAAGCCTCTAGTGTCACCACATTGACCTGGGAACCCAGCATGTGTCCTCGCTGCAACAAGAGGGTCTACTTTGCTGAGAAGGTGACCTTTCATGGCAAGGACTGGCACCGGTGTGCCAGTGCTGTGAGCTTTGCAGGGAGACATCGACTCAGGGCTGTCACACGGAGCACGATGGCCAGCCCCACTGTAATACTCCTCCGACCCAAGGGAATGAATACTGGAGCCATGCGCACTGCATCTGTGACAGGGACCCTGAGGGCAAAGTTCAGCCCTAGGCCCACAGCCCCCTCCTGGGTATGGGCCCTGGCCATAGGGCCCACTGTGTGGCTCTGCGGGGCACAGTGCCAGTCCCTTCTCAGCACATCCTGCCCTTGAGGCCTTCCTGGAGGAAGCCAAACTGGGTCATCTCCCAGTTCTTCTAGATGTGTCTGCCTTTTTGTCCCAGGACCCGTTATCTCCTTTATGTCTCATGGCCCCATGTGTCCCTGCGTTGCTCCATGGCCCTGAGTGGGTCTCTCCAGGGTGGTCGTCCCACTTTCCCCTTCTGCTGCCCCACAGTAGTATTGATCTTAGTGTCCCTGCAGGGGGCACCCTGCCAGGCCCTTGTGCTGTCTCCCACCCTGCCTTGCAAGCACCCACCCACCACCCTCACATGATTCAACACAACTGTCAAAATCTTTGCTTTCAATACAAAATTTGAGGATTGGAAAAAAAAAGAAAAAGAAAGAAATATATATTTGTTGAATAAAATACCAAACTATGGAGTTCTGATTTGAAACAAGACGCCTGTAACATCTGACTTAATTGTTAAGTCATGGAGATACAAGTGGAAGAGTCCGTGTGTTCTTTCTCTGACTCACTAAATTCACATAACACAGGGCAACACGATTTTAGCGTGGTAAACAGCTTACCTGTACCATTGTTCATTGTGTTCTGGATCGTGGCTTCCGGCCCCATAGTGTCATAGTCTTCCTTCATTTCTTCTGTGGGGGAAAATTATCTTTAGCATTTGAAAACTGTAGAAAGGCTTCCTATACTAAGCATGCCAACCAAAGGAACAAGGAAGATTCTTTTAAAGGAAACAGAGAAAAGGCTTGTTGTAAACCTCTAAACAATAGCTTTGTTCAGGCAATTGAATGAATCCAATAGTGTTAGCTGCACAAGAACTTATTTACTTTAAGCATTACTGCAAGCTGTGAAAAACAGAGGTGTTTATTTGGGGCAAATGAAGGGCTTTTCTTCTGGTGACAATGCTAGTGACAAATGAGGGGGAGGGGGAAGATAGTATTTTATCAATAAAAGTCAAAAGCAACCAAGTATTTGTACTTACAAAGAGGAAAACTAGTGGCTATGCATCTGGGAACCCTGGATGATTAGTGGCAAGTCAGAATTTCTTATTTTATTTTCATACTTTTTCCCCCTTTGGAGTGGCTATGGTGGCTCTAACCTATGTAAGTGTGTTTGTTTTAGAAACCTAATTCTACATATTAAAACGTGAAATGCCCAGTGTATAAGACAAACATCCCAGAGGTACTAAAAATACCTGCTTTACTGTTTTATATAACCTTCTAAAACATACCTATATTCCTTTCCTTACCATTGCATAAATATATCTCCCTTCCTTATTTATGCCCCAGTAGATAATCATAGTTATTTTCTGAGGGAAACCATATAGATTTAACAACAGCTCAATGTTCTGATGAAGATGAAAATATGTAACATTAAAGTTGAAGACTCATAAATGATAAAAGGCCATTTTCTAAAATTGCAATATATTAAAATAGGGAGAGTGTGAAAAACAGATCTCTTGAATTTTCTGCCTACCAAATTGTAGAGTATGTGAAAGGGCAGCTGACCGTTAAAAATTCTCCAAGTAAATGAAACATGAACTTTAAAAAATTGTATTTTTACAACAGTACTAATGAGAAACAAACATGATCATGGATAAATAGCTCTGTGTAGTAATCATTTTACTTATAACAGAAACTTTATAAATAGGGCTCTATATTCCTAAATTTATCTAATCATTCTTTGCTCATCATATTTCAGTCATAATTATTTGATAGAACAAGTTTTAGCAACTATTATGGCAAAATAAAAATGTATGTTTTTTAAAGTAGTGCCCTGCATTTTATCTGCTTATAGGTCAGAACTGAAAAATCATGACCTTTATTAAAGGCAAAATACATAAGTGTTCATTTAATGCCACTAAACATAATAGTCAGAAAATTT
>PVKE010009762.1:0-44006 GCA_004027555.1 Craseonycteris thonglongyai | reverse complement strand
CTCTCTGTCTCTGTATCTCTCTCTCTCTCTCTCTCTCTCTCTGTCTCTGTCAAAAACAATAAAAAAATCTTTAAAAACAAACAAACAAAAAATAACCAATAAAATGCCAGCCAGCACACAGAACCAAGAAAGGACTAGGAAAGAAGAGTTAACTGAAAGGTTTGTTTTGCTTTTTAAAGGTTAAGTCAGTCACTGCCTCATCCAAAAAGTAACTTTCTCAAAAGAGAGACATTAAAGTGCAATGAAAATAACCCAGGTTTGAAATCTAGTCCTACCACTGACTACCTTTTTGAACTTAGAGAAGTTATGTAACCTCTCTAAGCTCACTTCCTCATGGTGACAATAACAGCACTTAGCTCACAGAGTTGATGTAAATAGTAAGGGAGATAATGTACGAAACAGGACTGGGCCTGGCATGTAGTAGTATCTAGTAAATTGGAGCCAGGTCTATTTCTCAAGGATGTCAACTTCATACAATGATTTTCCTTCATTAGGGTGGCTGGCTGATTAAATGAGAATCCATGTGAAGTACTTAGCATAATATTTGGTACATAATAGGTCGTCAACAAAATATTGACTTTCCCCCCTCTTGTACGGGTAGAAAAATTGTAGAGACTTGAAATCGCCCAATTCTATGAGTGTGGCCAAGTTTCACTGTACAACATACTCACCATTTAGGTAATTTAAGCTTTCCCATCAATACTTCAGGCTGCTCTTCTGACGTGCACTATCTTTCAATGGCAGGTGCCTCTTGCCCTGGATAGAATATAAACAGAAAGAAAGAGATATGATAAACATGAATCGCACCAAGACTGAGCTGGCCCAAAACCTGTCCCCAAGACCATCACGTAGTTCACTGTCAGAAAAGAGATGAGACAGGATCTGAGTCCAGATCCTGACTGAAGAAAACTAGCTACCTCTTTCTTAGGGACGAGGAGTTTGGCTCCATGAAACTTCCCCTTTCCTATCAGATGATAGGGTCCCAGGGTAGACTACATTGTTTTTCCTTAAATTAACAGAATTATACATTCATCAACAGTCTAAAAAATGCACATGACATCTTATAGATGGGAAGGGTCTCAGAAGTCAACTAGTTAGATGCCCTCACTTTAAGGAAGGAAAGTGAAACTTTGAAAGGGTGAGTCACACAACTGCTTGGGATAAAGCCAGATTCTACTGGAAATAGGGTGTTCTGGAAGATGGGTAAGGAATGAAAAAAGCATCTGTTGGGTATCTAGCATACCCTGGGCAACATATTTTATGATTTATATAGGACAATGTTACACCCTTATAGATAAAGAATCTGAATTCAAAAGTCAAGTGACTTGTCCATGGTCTTACAGCCTGCTAGTAAAATGGCAGTCAGGACTTAAACCCAAGTCTGTCTGACCACAAAAGCTCCTTCACCATGCTAACTCTCATTGCGCCTTCTAGACTGGGTCCTCTAAAGGGCCCTGAAACACTCAGTACTGACTAGAACTACAAATAGAGCTTCTGTCTGTAAACTTGCCCTTCAGCTTTATGATGAGCCTTTTGTCTGTAGGACAGCTAAAAAGCATAACAACTTGTTGAACCTTACTTACCCCTAAAATTAGAGATTTACTGAAGGTGGAAGATTTGGTTCAAACTTCGGTCCATCTTAGTCTTGAGCGAGAATGGAAAGATGGTTTCTAAGCTAGTGGTGAAACTAAAGCTTTTGTACATGGTCTTACACTCAAACTATGCTCCTCTCCTTTCATCACAACTGCCCATCCCTCCTTTCCATATTCTGCAGACCACCTATTAACCACCTTCCAAGGCTGCTTGGTTTCTTTAGTCTGATTTCCACACTTCTACCACCAAATCCATAATATACACACACTAGATTTCATCCCTACCTCTATCAACCTAGAGAATTAGAAGGCTACAATTAAGATGGAGAAATAATAAAATGATAATTTTTAAAAATAGCTTAAAAAGATGAAGCCCTGAAGCTTCAAGTCAATGAGACCTGAAGAGAAAAGAATTATTGATAAGCAATGAAAATAGCTAGAAAAGGGGTAGAAGAAAGGATCTGTACCAGGGACAGAACCCAAGGGATGGCCTATGGGAGCTTTCACACTCTCTCACCCACACACTTTTAAGTATAAGTAGAATGAATGCGACTGCTATTCAAACGGCTTCTTAACTGGCCCATAGACCTGTCCTGCCCTCACCCATCCATCACCTGTCTGTCTCCCTCTCCACCCAATTTTCTCACTCAACACACACACACACACACACACACACACACACACACCCTCTTTCTCTGCACAGACTAAAACTCCCACATACACATTCTGAACTTCAAGAAGTGGCCACATAAATCTGGTCTATCTCCATTGCAATCTGTTAGTGAAAGAAGCACCCTGCTGACAGCTACTGCCTGCCCCCCATGCTCCCTCCCCCGCCATGGTTGCTCGCATATTACTAAGGCCAAGGGGGCTATTCTCTGTGAAACAGGATAGAATGCACTGCCAAAAATCAAACAGGAACTCCATATGATCCTGATTTGTTTTTAACTATCTACATTCCCTCCTTATTTCTAAGCAGTGGGAGCAAGCAGCAAATGATTTCTTTCCTTTGCTTCTACATACCATTTACTTCTTGCATCCTTAGTCCTCTATCCCCAGAAACAAGAGGATGACTGCACACATCCTCAAACTCTTTAGTGCTGCCCCTTCAGAAAGCTTTCCATCCTGACAGGTCCACCCACATCACTTTTCTCAGGCATCTTTTCTGTGCTTCCTGTTACTGTTAGAGGTGACGGTGGTGGTAGTATGCACCTGTGTCTGTCAGTGGAGAAGCAAAAATGAAACTATCCTTACAGATCATGGAGAGTCCAATCTTCTCATTTTCCAGAGAAGAAAGAGCCCCAGAGAGAAGAGACTCATCCAAAGTTGCAAAACAAGTTAAAGTGAACATGGATGAATCCGCCTAAGGTAATTAACAAGCCACACTGAGGAAATGCATTAGTCTGTCCTCATTTGACTGCTGCAGATTAAAGCTCTCTCAAATATGTATCACTTTTGTTCTCAAAACACATGGGTAATAGATAAAAATGCTGGTAGGGAATTCTGCTTCCAGTGTGATCCTCCCACAGAAAACAACTATAAACACTGAATAAAAAAATTTTTTTTAACTATCTGAAGTAAATAAAGGTTGGCAGATTTTGGAGAGAAGATGAAAATTGAAAGAAAGGCCTAGGATGAGATGAACTGTCCATTTTTGGAGCTTTGACCTAAGGGCTGTCCAGTTGAAGTTCCCATTAAAAAACGATCTTAGGCTTCCTGACCAGAAGAACCAGAAGACAGAGTCCAAAGCAGCCACAGACAATGAGAAGGAAGAAAGAAGAAAGAGAGTCCCAGGTTCTGTGTGCAGACTATGCCCAAATCTCTAGCTGACCCCTGAACCTTGCATGCACAGGGCAGTACCCAAGGACCTTGGCTGAGGACAAAAGAACTAGACAGATTTGAACTACTACCCACTGCAGTTAAGACAGTTTGCCATTTTAACCAAGATAATTGTCTACTAAATGAAAAAAATCAACAGAAACCAGAGTCTCCACAACATAGCAAGGGACAAGACAATCAGCAGAGGGTAATTCCAAGATGACCCAGATGTTAAAATTTTCAGACAAGGATACAAAGGGTGGTCAAGAAATTTTGGGAAATTGGCAAGTTATCAGAGAAGTGGAATACCAATGCACACAAAGTTTGATAGTGTGACTTAGTATATGTTCCAAATTTCAGCCTCCTTGTGCCTGTGTGCTTTTAGGTATCGCCAAAGAAGCACATCAAACATGAAGAATACCCCAACCCAAGTATGGATGAAGTTGAATTTTATGCCATCATTAAGTTCCTCACAAAACAAGAAAAAATGCCTCAAACCATTTTGGAAGAGACATTGGAGGTTTACAGGGACCATTACCCTGGGAAATTCATGGTTTACAGGTGGCACAGTCTTTTCAAGTAAGGCAAAGAGTCTATTGAAGACAACTTCTATCCGGGGTACCCTATTGAAGCCACTTCCTCAGATGTTGTCAAAAAAGTTGGAAATGTATAATAGATGCCAGACTGAATAAAAAGTAGCTTGCAAAAATGGTTGGAGTATCATCTACAACCATTTTGAGTATTCTCCATCAGAATGGAAGGATGTCAAGTCAGTGCAAGATAGGTACCAAGAATGCTCACGCCCCTCCAAAAACAACAGTGCATCAAGTATTTACAGCAGTTATGGACCTCTGCAGAGACAACAAAGATGACATCTTAAACTGCATTGTCACTGGAAATGAAACTTGGGTTCATCATTACACACTTGAGTCAACGCAGGAATCCATGCAGTGGTATGAAAAGGGCACGCCACCCCCTAAGAAGTTGCAAAGTATTGCAATCAACTGGAAAAATCATGGCTACTATTTTTGGGGATATGGAGAGTATCCTGTTGATTGATTACAATGATCAGGGTGTCACAATAACTGGAGAGCACTATTCAAGTCTGCTGAAACAGTTATAAGAATCTGTGAAGGAGAAAAGAGGAGGAAAATGGACCAAAGGGGTGCTGCTTTTGCACAATAACATGCCCATGCACAAGAGCAATGTTGTGTTGGCTACTCTCCACGACTGTGGCTTCCAA
This sequence comes from Craseonycteris thonglongyai, assembly GCA_004027555.1. NCBI lineage: Eukaryota > Metazoa > Chordata > Mammalia > Chiroptera > Craseonycteridae > Craseonycteris > Craseonycteris thonglongyai. The sequence goes on along the minus strand of PVKE010009762.1, from coordinate 39,353 downwards.
ACATTAAACCACCCTCCCTACAGTCCAGACCTGACTCCGTCTTACTACTTGTTCTTAAATATGAAAAAAACAACTTTGAGGGAAGAAATTTACAGACAACAAAGAGGTTAAAGCTGCAATTTCAACATATTTTGAGGGCAAAACCAAAACTTTTTTCAAGGGTATTGAAAGAGCTAAAAAGTGTATTAGGGTTAAGGGGGAATATATTGAAAAGGACAAATAATAAAGTTTTTTTTTACCTTTCTTCCCCTTTATTCCATGAATTTCTTAACCACCCCTCATATGAAAGCAGCTACAGTAACTAAGCAGAGAAACTGAGTATTTTTAAAGTGGCAATTTTAGAACAGAAAAGCAGTATCTGGAATTTTAAAAACTCATTGAATGAGCTTAAGAACAGATGAAGACAGAAGAGTCAATGAAACTGGAAGATAGAGCAATAGAAATTATCCAAACTGAAATAATTCTGAGTTATCTGCAGTTGCTAGAAAAACCACCCCTAGGCCCTTCAGCTGAGTGTATACAGTAATAAATTTACTTCCTATTGTCAAAAAAATTGACCTCAGAGAGAACCAGAATGACTAGGGAGAGAAACCATTACCTGCAATTCTGTTGGACCAGGCTATCCTTCATCTACTTATTAACATCTTGAGGTCATCAAGATAGAAGCAAAGAAGAATGTGTGAAGGTGGAAAAAGAGTAGAATAAAAATTTAAAGCTGAGATAACCATAATATTCATAGTCCTAGGAATCAAATCTAGTGCCCCACTTTGTATATTGAGAAGCTAGGAGACAGGTTTTTTTTCCCCTTATAACTGCTGAGGTAGCATCCTTAGTATTGTTCAGGAAAAAAGCCAGAAGGGATTTTAAAGTTTTTTCTGCCCATGCAATCTCTGCTCCAAAACGCCAACCTGATAAACAGGCTGACAGCAGGATGGGGTGGGACCAACCAATCCATCAGTGGGCCTGGGGCTGAAGAAGAGTGCCAGCTCCTGGCAGAGCCAACCTCGCACCACCTAGGCTGGTAAAAGCAGTTCAGCTAAATGCCATCACTGACCAGCTCCCACACTCAGGTCACTGCAGGCTGGAGTTCAGGACCCTCAGGGGTCTCCAAACTACGGCCAGCAAGGCCCTCTCATCCAGCCCGTGGAGACCTTTTTATCTGAATAAAATAATATTAAATAAATAATTAAAAACAACATCTATGTTTTGATTCTTTTTTATTTGGACCTCGAGTGTGTAGTCGGCCCCCAAACTGCTATTTGATAGTTAATGCGGCCCATGGGCTGAAAAGTTTGGAGACCCCTGCTCTAGGTAAAAGTGGAGGAAAAAACACAGGCAAAAGACATGTCAGTTTCTGTAAGTCCTGCCTTTTTCTGATCCCCCCTCCTCCCACCTCCCATTCCACCTGTTCACCAGGAAAGAGAATCCAGAGCAAGAGCTCTTTTCTGACTAAAGTGGGAAACCGAAAAAGAAGAGGTGCCCCCTAAGTTTAAAGAAATTTGGTCTGGGAGTTCTGCCACTAGCACATGGTCGGACCTCAGAAAAAGTCTTTTTTATATTCTCTGGGTCTCAGTTTCATCAGCTGAACAAAAAAATCAGACAAAATTATATCTAAGGCCTTTTCCAATAACAATTCATACAACATCTTTATCTATGCTATCTCCATGTGCCCTCAAAGAAACTACAAATAATAGGTGTCAAAAGGCAGACATGGAGACATGCCAATTCATTTGATTCATTAGAATTTCTTAGGGTTACACAACTATTCAAAGTCTAATTAATTCCAAGATTGTGTTAATAACAGAGATTGCAATACCTATGTACAATGGACTGCTTAAAAGTCTGTTTCTAATTCTCCCAGGATAACTTTTTTATGCAGGTAACCCTTGGGATGAAAAGGCAGATAGATACTCTTATCTCCCATATGACAGATGAGCAACAGATTAAGACTTGTGACCCTTTTAGGAAACTAGATATAGGACTAGAATCCAATAATCCCATCTGTGAACTTAAGGGTCTTTTTCACCTTACCAAAGAAATTTTACTAAAAAAGAGCCAAGAGTATGACAAAACTGGAATTGGAAGGAAAGGATTTAAAGACTTTCAAGCACTTTGGAAGCACTTATTAACAACTGATAACACTAGTTTGTGATTGGTTATCTAAAAGCAGGTGTTCAAGGACCACCACCTGGCTCTATTGTTTTCCTAATAAGTAGTCTCTGAGACTAACTAGGCTCCCTTGCAATCAGCCCATGTTCGTGGGGTTTAACAACAGAACCACATGTCTAAAATTATGGATAATTCACCCAATGTTAACAAAGTTGGCTGAATCAGAAGGACATGTTGGCTCCCTTTAACCTCTGAAAGTGACTAATACATCAAGGTGCCACAAGGATTAAAGCAGGTAACGGCAAATGAAGGTAAACAGCAAGTCACAGCAATTACCCTTAGAAGAAAGAAACCAACAGTGCTTTTATTACCTAATTTTATCTTCACAGTAAACTTATCAGGTAAATAATATTGTGTCTATTTTATAAATGAGGAAGAAATAAAGGCTCAAGATCACAAAGCTTGTAAGTGGATTCTTGTGCAGGTATTTGTGCCCCCAAATCTGCTTTCTTCTCTCCATTATACATCTCTCTAAGGAATTCTCTCTCAGATCGTACCCTCAAGAAAGCCAGTCCAGATCCACAGCCCAAACATCACAAACCTACATAAAATTGATGGGTGGTTCATTCATTCGTTCATTCGTTCTTTCGTTCATTCATCCGTTCATTTGCACAAACTCTGAGATTAGGCACTGGGGATAAAATAGTGAATAGAAAGACCTGTCCTGTCTTCATGGCCTTTACCGTACGGTGCAACAGAAAAACATAGATGAAATATCACACTATTAAATATAATTATGCAAAATGCAATTCATAGAAACTGACCCACTGAGGAAAATCTAAGAAGGCTCCCACTAGCAGTGAGAATGTTCCAAATAGAAGAGGAAGCATGGTGAGCTTAAGGAACTAAAGTAGACCTGTGGGACCAAAGAAAAGGAAGCCAAGAAGCTGCCTGAGGTGAGGCTGAAGAGGTATGGATGGAGTCATGCAACCAAAGTACATATTTGGGTCTTTATCCAAAGAGCTATATATAGAAGTCATTTAAGTGTTAAATAAGAAAGGGTAAGATGTGTACATTTCAAAAAGATCACCTTGGCTTCAATTTTGGCAGTAAAGGGTGTCCCAAAATTCACGCAAGATTTGAATTTTGCGTCATTTGTGCGGTAAAGTGTTGCCAATGAAAAAAAAAGACAGCGTGACAGCTGACAGTTCAGGGTTATTAAAAATGGAGTGCTACACGAAAAAAGAACACATTTTCATTGTTGAGAAAAGAAAATTTACAATTTTTAATTATAAACCTATGTTTTCTATCAAAATTACTTCTTGCGTGTATTTTGGGACACCCTTTACATGGAGGGAAGTAAGCATGATGTCAAGAGATCAGTAAAGAGGCTAGCTCTATGGTCCAGGGAAGATGATGAAAATAACAGCTAACAATACTGGGCACTACAGGACACTTACTATGTACCAGGCACTATTCTAGGCACTTTATATGAATTTTATATGAATTAATTTAATCTTAATAACAACTCTGTACAGCAGATATTGTTATTCCACATCATATAAGAGGTTAAATAACAGTGAGATTACATGTTCCCCCTTTGTGTTCTCACTTTCCTCATAATGTCCCTTGCAAACACCTTTACTTCACTTACTCCCCCTGGCCCTCTTCTTCATACTCAACTAGTAAAACTTCTCAGTAAACCAAACTAACAACCTCTCCAAGACTACACCAAAACAGCTAAGTTATAAACTAAGCTGTGTCTCTAGAGAAAATACAACCACATTGACTGGTATTTTTAAAAACCTTTATAAGAGTTTATTTGAGCCAAAATGAAAACATATGCCAGGGAGCAAGATCTCAAATGTTCCCCTCACTGACTGGTATTTATCCTGAGTTCCAGGATATCATACTTTCCTGACCTCCTTCCTATTCTACTGGCTCATCCTTAGTCTTTTTTGCTGGCTCCTTCTCTGCTTGACCAGGGCCAGTCCTGGGACCTCTTTACCTGTACCCTCCCCCTTCCCTAGGTAATAATCTCATCCAGTCCCATGACTTTTAATATCAATGAACTCCAAATTTTCATCTCCTGCACCGAACTCCCTGAACTCCAGAAGGACATCCAACAGCCCACCTGACATCTCAACTTAGATGTCTAATTAATATTACTTATACATATATTCTCATATACTTGATGGTATTCACCTTTCACTCTTCTCTCCCCAAACCCATTCCTCTTCAAATCCTCTCCAATCTTAGTCCACAACAGCACCACTCATCCAATTGCTCAGGCCAAATATCTGGAATCATTCTGGATTTTTCTTTCCTTCACACTCCACATGCAAATTCATCACAAGTCCTATCAACTTCCAATTTTTCTTGAATCTGTCCTTCTGCTCCCTACATCCCCTATTAAGCACCCTAGTTTGTCCAAGCTACTGGACTCACCCTACTTACTACAATAGCCTCCTTAAGCTTCCCTGCTACCAACGATCCCCATATAGACCATTCCCCAAACAGGCAAATTAAATTTCTAAAAATTTAATCAGATCAAAAGACTATCCTGCTTAAAAACAACAAAACAAAACACTTCTCTAACAGCTTCCCCTTTCACTAAGAATAATCCAAGGTCCTCACTACTACAAGGCCTTTCATTATCTGGCCCCTCTCTGCCCTCATCTACCACCAGGTCCCCTCCTCACTTCCTGTTTCTTGCACACACTGTATTCATTCTTGCTCTAGAGCCTCTGCACTAGCTGCTGCCTCTTCCCTTTGTACAGAGGGCTTCCTTTGGTCATTGAAGGGTCAAGTTTAAATTTTACCACCTCTGTAAAAACTTGACTAGCCATATAAAGTAGCTGTCAACCTCTCACATATCACCTTAGTTTCTGCTCCTTCACCTTGGCACTTAATCTTAACTGGTATTTTATTTACTCCTTGACTCTTCCTCCCCACCCTACTCCCACTATCTGTCTAGCACATCACTATACCCCCACAGTGCATAGAATAGTTACTGGTTTATAAAAGATGAGTCTATAGAACAGGGGAGCGATCTGGACTGGAGACATAACTTTATGAGTCATGTGCATAGAGGTGTGGTTACCAAAGCCAGTGGGGTAGATGAGATCACCCAGGGAGAGTATCTACTATAAGAGAGCAGGGCCTGGGAGAGCAGAACATTTAATAGCTGTAGAAGGAGGATGAGCCTGTTAAAACAATGAAGAAGTAGGAGGAAGAATAGGATAGTGTTGTATCACTGCACCTAAGAAAAGAGTGTTTCTGGAAGGAAGAAGAGGCCAAGAACATCAGCTTCACTGAAAAATTAACATTTCAAAATGTCTGTTGAATTCAGCTACATGGAGGACATTACATTAGTGACCTTAGTAAGAGGTGTTACAGTGAAATGGCAGGGGCAGAAGCCAGACTGCAGCAGGCTAAGTGGAGTGAGGCAGTGAACAGAGATAGTTTTTTAGAAAAGTTTGGGGAAAGCCGGGACGGCTCAGCGGGTTGAGCGCTCGCTTTGAGGCCACGAGGACCGAGGATCGAGTCCCGGCTCCGGCCCAGGCAGGACCCACATGCTGAACTGGGGAGTTCCCACAGTTCGGTTCTCTAACTGTCTCTGTCTCTGTCTCTCTCTCTATCTGTCAAAAGTAAAATGGAAATAAATATGCACTGAAGACAAAAAGATAATTTCTCTCTATAAATGTGAAAAGATAAAAAAAAAAAAAAGAAAGTATAGAAAAGTTTGGTTATTTAAAAGCAAAGGTGATAGATTAAAGAGAATGCCAGGCTGAGGAAGAGTTGTTTTTGTTTAATGGGGGTACTATCCTAGACTACATGTACATGTTACAAGTCCTAGTAGCTGCAAGTCACCCAAAGGTTTCAAACCTTTATACCCTCCCACCCAGCTTAGAATGCCACTTCCCTTAGATTGATTCATAAATTCCCAGAGTATCAATCTAGAAGTTTTTTGTTTATATATACCTCTCATCTCCCTTACAACCATGAAAGATAAAAATGTCCTCTCTACACTTTTCCTTGGTGCTGTCAGGAACAGAATATGGGGCTGTATATATGAGACAGGTTTTCTGCTGCCATCTTAATTTCAAGGCACATTTTGGGGGAGTCATTGTTATTTCTACCTCTAGTAGTAAGAAGTTTCTTTCCATTTCATGGCCTCTAGAGAACCTCTCTTTGTCTCTATTCTACGCTCCCTCTCCACACTGCCTGCTGCCCAGGCAACACACTATAATGCAAAGAGCATACAGATGATCTCAGAAACCAGAGAATCTGGGTTCCCACTATAATTCAGTCACATATCAGATTAGGTGATTAAATGTCACAATCTCAGTTTCTTCTAGTGTATATAGAGATTACCTAAATTTCATGGGGCTGATGATATAAGAACTATATGAAAATATACACTAAGTGCCTAAGCACATAAGGCTTGGCATAAAATATATTTTATAAATGTTAATTACATTTTCTTCTCATCACCAGTCTGATTAAACCTTAAATCCCTGCACATTTTTATTTAGTTTCTCCTTCCCTCTAAATGTTACCAGGAAGCCCCTGGGAAAGAAACCTTGAAAATTTAACTTGCCCAGTTCCAGCAGAAGTAACTTTAAAGAAGTACTAAGAGGGTGGGTGGGTGAATGGGGCCAGAGGTGTAACCAAGCAGCATTTGTAAGGGCAGGAAGGACAACAGAGTCAGAAGAAATAGCCAGGCTTCCTGCCAGGTTCTCTGTGTCTCCCCATCCACGTTCCTTCCTGTAGCTATGGGGCTGTGTCTCTTCATTTCATTCTTTTATTAAGTCATGCTTAACAAGGCTCAAGTCAATGTCTTCAGTATTAAAAACAAAACAAAATAGCACTCACATTCATTCATTTACACACACACACAACACAGTACAAAGGGCAATGTAATCCTGAATCTTAGTCTTGTCTCTCTGATTTACTGGTTCTGTGACCCTCATAGAATTACTGTGTAATTCTGAGACGTTTCCTCATTTGTGAAATAGAAATAACAATATGTCTTGACTATGAGATTGTAAGGATCAAATGAAATAATGTATATGAAAGTACTTTGTACACTATAAAACATGGTTACTGTCATATTATAGGTACACAAAGCAGTTTACAGTCTACCTTTAGCCAGTTTAGGCATAAACTGTACTGAGAAAGTCCTCAGTTCTGGAGTATTCTGTTCTATAATCCAAGGCTGCCTATATCCAACAAGCCCTTCTTTCCCTGGCAGCTGAAAAATTTCTATTGTTTCTAATTTCACTTGATTCCCTTTTCTTGGCACAGTTTCTAAAACTTCTCTGACAAACTGGCTACATGTCCCCAAAATGGTAAAGATCACTAATCCTGATGATCTCTAACATTCTAATCCTCTCCATTCTATGTTCCCAAAGCACTATGTCCATATCTCTACTTGAGAATTACTAGTCTCCTTTGCCCTGCAGCTTTATCTTATATCACCTCCTAAGGAGAGAGCAGAAATTTGTTTTACTGAGTTTTATATTCCTCTCAACAATTAACATGGAGATTTGCACACACAGAGTACTCAAAAAGTACTGGTTGGGGAACCTGGGATGGCTCAGGGGGTTAAGCACTCGCTTTGCAGCCCCGGGGACTGAGGATCGAATCCTGGCTCCGGCCTGTGCGGACCCATGTGCTGAACTGGGGTGTACTTCCCATGCAAGAGGCCCCCAGTTCAGTCACTAGCTGCTTTGCTTTACTGAGCTGATTACCTCTTAAGTTTTCCTTGTCCCCATGAGAATCAGTTATACAGATTATTTAAGCAAAAAATATGGCCAGCTCAAAGAGAAAAATCCTAAAACTACGAAAGAGCCACACTCAAAAGTACATATAAAAAAAGCTAAAGAAATATGAGCAAAACCTGCTCCATCCAGGGAAAGCCGGGATGGCTCAGTGGGTTGAGCGCTCGCTTTGAAGCCCCGAGGACCGAGGATCGCATCCCGGCTCTGGCCCAGGCGGACCCACATGCTGAACTGGGGAGTTCCCACAGTTCAGTTCTCTAGCTGTCTCTGTCTCTGTATCTCTCTCTCTGTCAAAAATAAAATAAAATAAAAATAAATATGCACTGAAGATAAAATAATTAACTCTTTATAAATATAAAAAGAATTAAAAAAAAAAAAACCTGCTCCATCCAGCAGGAAGCTGTAAACCCTGCATCACTCAGGCAGTTAGTACAGCTCATTTATTTTGTACTTATTTTTATATTTTCTTCAATAATTGGTACTGCCTATTATTTCCCCTACACCACTGCAAAACCCACAAACGTCACATCTTCCAGTTAGGAAGGTCTATCTTCTGTAGTAAATGAGTACAAAGTACCCAAATCAAATTGAACTACTGAATATATTTTACTGACCTAATCATTTATATAAACTGCTTTTCCTAAAACTAAAAATTACAGTAATTTTAAGGAATCAACAAGTTGATATTCTTCAACAGAATAACATATAAGATCTAGAGTTTCCAAGAAACAAACACCAGAGGATACTCAGCACCTACAATGATGCCAGGAATACAAGTACATCTGAATGGGGCATTCAATAAAAGTGTGTTGAATATACAATAACTGAGAGCTTACAATCCATTAAAAATCACTTAGGGCAGAATAAAATAACCAAGAACCAGGAGAAATGGGCAGAGAATGCCAAGTTAATTGCAAGCACAGCAATTCTAAGGCAGTTCCACCCAAAGTCACACTTGGGATCCCAAAAGGGAGCACTGGATTTAAGCATTGAATTCCACCTATAGCAGAGATCGCTACAGATCTCTTAGTGCATGCATTAAGGCAGGGGCCTACCATCCAGGTCTCTCTCCTCCATGAGCATCTCAACCAGCAGCAGCTCACCCTCTTCCCCCAATGACTCCCCACTACCAATAATACCCTGAGGCCCAGGCACAGACCTGCAAGGAGTTAAGCCAGGCAGTACTAAAAATGTTAGGAGGAAATAACATGCCACCTGACACTTTTCTGGCACAAACCTAAGCCGATTAGTTTAAGTTACAAACACAAGTGCAAGATTCCACTTTGCTGATGAAACTACTCTTTTTCTGCAAACTAAAAATAACCTATTTATCAAATCAAAAGCATTCCTCAAATGTTTTTGCCCTGTAAGCATCCCAAAGTTCCACTTCCTCAAATACAAGATCTCATCTAGAGTGTTTTATTGGATCCAAGCTCCCCAACTCCTCACCCTAATCCTGTTAACAGAGCAAGAGACCTAACCCCTTTTCTAATTCAAGCTTGTAAAGCTTCATTTCTAATAACAAACATTTACAAAGCTTTGTGGCTGCTGCCTTGTGTAGAGCTACAACTGGAAGATGGAATGAGCTGCAGCAAAGAATGAAAAGCAAAGACAAAAATGAAGGACAAGACAGGGCATGACCAGGAAGCCAGCTAAATGCTCTTCATTCAGGCAGGAATGGAAGAAACCCCACCCACTTAGAATAGAGCATATGGGTGAATGGTTTCCAGTGTAGAGCCAGACTGTAATTCATCACCTTACAACATAGCCATCAAGCCTGCTCTGGGGTCAGATTCATAACCAAAGAGCTATGAGGACCCTACTACCATCATCATCAGTCTATTCTAAGGCTGAAGTGACACCTTCTAGGGAAACAAACTCCCATAAATTAAGTCAAACAAGTCAAGTCTTAAATTGCAGACTTTTTAGACATAAAGAGCTGAGAGAGGGGCTCAAATTATGCCACTAGGAAGTGAGAGTTCCACAGAACCTACAAATCCTGTGCTCGGTAGCTCTCCCTGCTCTCAGGCCCTGCCTGGGGTAAGTCAGCACTTTTCCAAAGGTGGAAGTTAACTATGGACTTTGCACTTTCTTATAACCCCTTGCTCTTCAATAGCATCAGGAGAATGTCACAATACTGTGCCACCTTATATACAACAAAGCATTTCCTATTCTAGAACAGTTACTTGGGATACATGTTAATGTACTCCCCAGAGGTTCAATTTTTAAGTTTCTCTCACTCTCAATTTTAACCTTTTACTACCTTTTTTTTATTGTTAAATTTATTGGGATGACATTAGTTGGTAAAAACAACATAAGTTCCCTTTTACAATCTCTTTAAGACATAGCAAAACAAAACCAAAATAAACTGGTTTATTTATAAAGTCCACACTCTCAGAAACATTCCTCCTGGAAAAAAAAAAAGAGCCTGAGACCACCCAAGGTGCTCTGTGGTAAAGTTCCAATGCAGAATCCATTCTGTGTGTCAGAGCAAACTGCAAGCTTTGGCCATTCCAGGATTCATGAAATCAAAGACTATCAAAGCTAGAGAGCTCCTTGGGGATCAATTATCCAGTCTAGCCTTTCATTTTAAAGGTGGAGAAACAGGCCCAAAGAGAAGAAATATGGAGGGTTGGAGCAAAATTGGACCTAAGACCTAAGACTGCCAACTCAGGGCTCATAGCCACACATATCTCTTCGTCAGATCGAGTTTGCGGGAGTCAAGTGGCTAAGGCAAGGGAGGGAAAAGAAAGTAAATATATGGTACCAAGCAGAGACCAACTCTTTGTGAACTCCCCACTCTGCTGCTTTGCAGTGTGACTCAGGGCCAGCTACTGCTCTTCCATATGCCTTAATTTCAAGAGCTTTTCTCTTAAATTGTATATAATTTTTACTAAAAGCAAGATGTAAATTGCCGCTCACACCCTAATAGGGCCTCCAATTACTAGACAGGCAAAGCTAGACACAACCATCTACCAGGATGGAATGGCAACAAAAAATCATTGAACAGAAAGATAACATCCTATGGGGGAAAGGAGCATATTTTAAAAAGATAACTCAATTGGATGACCTCATTGAAGGAAGCCACAGTATCAGACTTCATATTCTAGTACTTGAAGTTGTATTTGTATTCTGATAGAAATGGTCCAAAGACTATACTACTTTTAAAAATACTGTAAAGGTAAAAAAATTGTTAGGTCTCCTGGATACCAACATGTACATTTTCTGGAGTGGTATAACCTGTAGTATGTGTTCCAAAGATGGCACTCTGGCTGATTTTCAATTGGACCAAACCCACTTCCTCCCTTCAGTAGACACCTGAGAATTAATATGGGCTGATTAACAAGGCAAGCCTCCCTTCCACCTCCTAAAGTTAGTGCTACCTCCACTTCTCATACCAACGATCCTTCTAAGGAGTAACTAATACATACCATCTGGGCTCCTTTTCTTACAGGGTCACTGGCTTCATTCTGGGCTCGGTGTAGTTGTCTCTCAGAGAAGTCTTCCATGTCATCCTATATCTAAAGTGAGATTCTAACTAGAAATGAGCACCCCTACTCTAACTTGCTACTTGCTTCTCCTGTTTCATTTCTCCTCTTGGTACTTAGCAATACATGAGATTCCCATACTTTACATTTATTTATACTCTCCCTCACTGGAACATAAGCTCTACAGTACAATGGTACCTTGGTGCTAGTCATGGGTTGACTCTAGGAGTCGCGAGAAGTACCAAACAAACGATGAATACTAGGGCAAAATCTTCATGTCAAAACTTGTCCAGCACAAAATTCAATGAGTTTCAAAGCAGTTGAGTACCAAAACATGACTATATTAGAAAAGAGGCTTTCCCATCACTATCCCTGTAATCCTAGCACCAAGAACAGTAACTAGCATATAGTAGGTGCCTGATAAATGTTTACAGATGAATAAAATCCTATTTAAGAAAACAAAGTAAGTTCTTGGTCATTCATCCTATTCAGTTCACCTGCCATATTCACTGTCACCAGAGTTTTCACTTGGGGTGCATATCTTTCTTTTAGTGTAAAGTTACATCATTCAGAAAAAGGAATCTATGTGCCAACCCAGAGAGGCACCTGCCACCTGACTTTCACTACTCTTATCATAGTGTGAGATCCCCTCGCCCCAACTAAACTGCAAAGATTTAAAGGACCATCCTACAGATGTTTCCAAATAATTTATAACCCATAGGAATTACTTGGCTTCTATGCAAGGAATCAAATACAATGTTGGCAAATACCAGTAGGAGACCTGCAAGTTTCAACAAAAGCAGAACATAGTAAGTTAGCAACCAAAATCACTTTACTCTACTCTGCATCAGGTCAGCCAAACACTTTTGTCAAGATTCAGCTAATTCTCACCACACACATTTGTCTATTCATTCATTTATGCACAGTAATATCTTATAAAGCACATACTATACTAAGTGCTTTATACACATCACCCTAATCTTCAAGACAGTCCTTCCTACAAGAAGGGTACAATTCCCATTTTATAGATGAGAAAACTGAAGCTCTGAGAAGTAATTTGCACTAATAAATACGTAGCAGATTGGGATTTGAATTCAGGTCCACTTGAGTTTAAATTCTTGCTTTTTTGATTATAGCACTTTCATTCCTCAGGCTCACCCCCATCTCCCACCCCCCGCACTATGCCTGTCACATAGGAAATGACTGATAAATGTTTGCTGAATCCATAAGAGTTAAGCAGAGTATTTTAGTTCAAACACAAGACTCTGCCAAAGATCAGATTCTTCAGTACAACATTAGTTTTAAAAACAAACAAACAAAAAATCAAGTTTATTCAACTCCTTGTGAATAATAATAAGTAATGGAAAATACAGCACTTTCAGTTAAAAAAAAAAAATACTGGGTTTATTCCAAAATGGAACCTATCAAAACTTAATTCATTACTATGGAAATGTGGATATAAAGCAAGTGAAATCATAAAAGCAGTATTGTTTAGTATACTAAGAGGTGGACATGAACTAAAATCTAAGTTTTTAAGCTTTCAGCTAAATTTCAGTTGTTTCACTTATAAAACAGTGATAATGTTCCTTCCTCCCTACCTAACAATGGTCCCCTAAAATTCAAATGTGATAATACCTATAGAAACACTTCATAGACAATAAAGTTATATACAAAGATAATTAGTAATGTGATTTGAACCTTGATGACAGAATAACAGCCTGATAATGACTTTTAACCTATAAGATTAGCATTATTAGAAGTCCCAATGTAGCTGGAGCATTACAAAAGGTAAATGTACTAAACTCTAACAGGTTTATCCTAAAGAATAAAAGGATGGGGGATGCCAGGATAGCTCAGCTATTGAGCACTTGCCCCACAATCGCAAGGTCCGGTGTTCAATTCACAGCCATGGCCTGGGCAAACCCATACGCTGACCTGTGACGCAATTGGTAAGGTAACCACCAGGATAGCTCAGCAGCGGAGGTTCTCGCCTCCCACATGGTAGCCCTCTGGTTCAGTTCCCGTCCCTTGTGGCCCACATCCACCTGTGTAGAATGAAACCATGTCACTATTAATGATATACAACTATGGAGACTGATCTGGGCCATCCTCATTCTCTCTTTCACCTTCTCTCAAACAAAAATAAATAAATCTTTAAAAAAGAAAGGATGTGGTTTACCTGATTATTAATCTTTTTATGTCTAAGTCTTATTTTTCCAACTGCACAATTAAGTCTCTTGATGGCAGAGAACTGGGATACAAATGTCAATATATTGTTTTGTTTTGAGGACTAACAATGACCTCACCACAATGTATGGGAGATGGAGGGAGGACACTAGGTTCCACTATATCCAGATAATAATTCCCTCCTTTTATGATAAGGCACAATAGTTGTCAGATCTATAAAATGGGGTGATAAAAAAAAAAAAAAGAGTCCAGTGATTTCTTCTACCTACAAAAGCTATAATTCTTAAGGACAGCCAGAAAACATTATCAGCATAAGCCTATACTGGCTTAGTCCTCCATAAAAGCTAAAGAGAAATAAGCAGAGGACAGAAAAGACTCTCAATAACCTAAATAAAAGACTATAAACAACACGGGTTTTAATTAATGCCAGAGAATGCAATTATCAATTGCTAAGATTGGTAAGAACGATGAAATCTTTTAAAAGCCAGTGGGGTTTGGGTAAGTAAGGGAGAGAGTGTTAGCAAATTAAGAGTTAGCTTAGTCAGTCCATTAAGAAACTATTTTTTAAAAATTATTTTTAAGATTTATTTTATTGTTTTTGATAGACAGAAAGAGACAGACAGAGGGAAGGGAGTGGGTCCAGAGCAGTCTCCATCGTTGTATGTCATCAGCTTTCAACACGGTTTCGTTCCACACAGGTGGGCAGGGGCTGTGCAGGGTGGGGGCTGGGCTAGGGCCCTCCCTCATGGGAGGCGTGCCCCCTCAAACCAGGGGCCGAACCGGGGTCAAGATCCAAACTGGGGGCCTCCCGCATGGGAAGCACACTCTAGTTCAGCATATGGGTTCACATAGGCCAGGACCGGGATTTGATCCTCAGTCCCTGGGGCTGCAAAGCAAGCACTTAACTGGCTGAGTCATCCCAGCTTCTCCTGTTATAGAACTATTAGAACTGTGTTATATGGCTATAGATGTATTCTAAATAATGATCAAGATATCTAAATAATGACCAAGATAAGAAAACCTCATCATTAGGCTCACCATTCTCTTCTTTTTAGCCAGCAAACATACTCATAAATGACCACTGTCCTATCAAAATCCAAATTATAAACACAACGAGATTTGGATCTTGCAACACATTTTAACATCCGCATAGCCTTGTTATAGTTTCAACAATTCCCTCAATCCATCTTTCAAAAAGAAAATTTTGGGGAAGCCGGGATGGCTCAGCGGGTTGAGCTATCACTTTGCAGCCTTGGGGACCAAGGATCGAATCCTGGCCCCAGCCTGTGTAGACCCATATGCTGAAGTGGGGTGTGCTTCCCATGCAGGAGGCCCCAGTCCAGTTCCTGCCCTGAGAGGCCCCCGCCCTCCTGTGTGGAATGAAACCATGTTGAAAAACTGGTGACATACAACTATGGAGACTGCTCTGGGCCCTCCCCCTTCTCTCTGTCTTTCTCTGCCTCTGTCTCTCTCTGTCTATGCCCAAAACAATAAGATAAATTTTTTTTTAAGATTTATTTTTATTGTTTTTGACAGAGAGAGAGAGACAGAGACAGAGAGAAGGGAGGAAGCCCAGAACAGGCTCCATAGTTGCACATCATTGGTTTTTCCACATAGTTTCATCCCCCTGGGCATGGGGCTGCACAGGGCAGGAACTAGGCCAGGGTCTCACCCGGTGAGAACCGAACTGGAGGCACTCCCCAGTACAGCATATGGGTCCACACGGGCCGGGGACGGGATTCAATCCGTGGTCCCTGGGGCTGCAAAGTGAGCGCTTAACCCACTGAGCCATCCCGGCTTCCCCTAAAATAAATCTTTAAAAAAAAAAGAAAGAAAATCCTCCAAATATTCATCATCCACTAAAGACATAAATCCCACCCTATCAAACTTTCCTAAGAAAATACCATTACTTAAAATAATTTTTTGGAGGGTAAGCCGGGATGGCGCTGTGGGTTAAGCACTCACTTTGCAACCCTGGGAACCGAGGATCGAGTCCCTGCCCCCGCCCGTGTGGACCCATGTGCTGAACTGGGGGGGGTGCCCCCAGTTCAGTTCTCGCCAGGGTGAGACCCTGGCCCAGTTCCTGCCCTGTGCAGCCCTGCACCCACCTGTGAATTGAAAATTATATGGAAGAACCAATGATGTGCAACTATGGAGACTGTTCTGGGTCCTCCCCCTTCTCTCTGTCTCTATCTCTGTATCTCTCTCTCTCTGTCAAAACAATAAAAATAAATCTTAAAAATAAATAAATAAATAAATAAATATTTTTCCTGGTTCATTCATTTTCTGCATCTGTTTCTATATCTACATACAAACCATACCCCCGAATCACAATTCAATTTTACATGATCAAGGCTGTAAAAATTTCAAAGACTACAAGTGCACACAGTAGACAGTAAATATTAGTTGTTTAAACAGATTTAGAATACAAGTGACAAATGCACAAATGAGTTTTATTAGAAGTACCCACTACAACTACAGACTAAAGTATAAATTCCTAAGTCTGTCACTCAAGGCCCTTGCATGCTGGCCATTATCTTTTTTTCCTTCCCTGGACAGACTGATCTACTCATTATTTCCTGAGGAAAAACTCCTTCATGTTACACCTTTGTCAAGACACTTCTCCTGCTTGGAATGACCTCCATCTCATCAAATCTATCAAGAAACAACCCAATGCCATCTCTTCAGTGGAACTCTTCCACACCAACTGCCCATTAACTCTTCCCTTCCTGAGTACCCACTGCCATTTAGCATATAAGCATGTACTACTGGGTTAAATGCATTATTCTCTTATACAGTACACTCATAGACACATTCTTTTAATTTATACCCTATTACCCCAACTACAATGCATATCTCCTTGAAAGTGTAGTAAAGATTTATCATTTATTTGTATTCCCACCAGTGTAATGTGATGAATGTAACAGCTATTCAATAAAGATATGTTTAAGAAAAAAAAAACAAAAGCGGGAAGGAGAGGGGAGAATCTTCAGACTACACCAATAGTTAAAATCAAGACCTTATTAATTACCTGAATTCTTCCATTGGTTTATGGAGTACAGTTTGCATTTCTCAATGGTTTCCTGTCACTTAAAATAAATAAAAACCCTGGTCATTGCCTTCCTCTCCTACTTCATCTCCTATTACATTCTTCTACCACTCTGATCTGTCTCACCATCTGCTTGTTCCTCAGGTCCTTACCTTGGCCAACTCATCACAATGTTAGGATCTCTGTAGTACTTGTAGCTTCCTCTGTGTTCTCCTAGATCTTTCCCATGGCTCCTCCCTCTTCCTCATTCAAGTCACAATTCATGTGTCACTTCCTCAGAAACTCCTTTCCTGACAATCCTAGCTAAAGCTGCACTCCCCTCCTCCCATTACTCCCTACTGTATCAAATCGTTTTAATTTCCTCTATAGCTCTATGTGAAATTATTCTGTTGATACCTTTACAGCATGTCTCTCCCAACTAGTATGTAAACTGCATGAAGGTAAGAATTTTGAGGGAAGCTGGGATGACTCGGCAGGTTGAGCGCTCACTTTGCAGCCCCAGGGACCAAGGACCAAGGATTGAGGATCGAATCCCAGCCCCACCCCATGTGGACCCATATGCTGAACTGGGGTGTGCTTCCCATGTGGGAGGCCCCCAGCCCGGCTCCTGCCCTGTGCAGCCCCCGCCCACCTGTGTAGAACAAAAACCATGTTGAAAACTGATTACGGTAACTAGAAAACTGATGGCGTATAACTGTGGAAACTGCTCTGGCCCCTCCCCTTTCTCTCTGTCTCTCTCTGTCAAAAACAGTAAAATAAATCTTTAAAAAAAAAAAAAGAGTTTTGCCTGTCTTGTTCACCACTGTACTCCATTGCCTAGAACATTACCTGGCATGCAGAAGACAGTCAACAAATACTAACAAAAAAAAATAGAATGAGCTTTGTTTCTTCTCAGCTAATACAAGAACATGAATATTGTTTCTACTTCATTTCCCACAGCCTCTAACAGATTAAATACACTGTAATCCCTCAATAAATGCTCAATTATATAGTCTTTCCTGGCACACCCTTCCAATTACACCTTTAATTACATCAAAAATATTCATTAAGTACCTACTATGAGCCAGGTACTAGGTTAGCTGTCATTCTAATTTCTTACTTTTCAAATTTATCATGTTCGTCATTAATATTCTGAAAGGTCCAACACTTGATCAGAAACTAAAGAAGCCTTGAATCACCTCTCCCAAAGTCAGATGACCTCGTTTTACTGATCTATGAAATGCAATAAACTTTAGCTACATGCAGTAAACCATACAAACTTAGTAGCTATTTTTCATGTCAGAGACCACAAAGAGCACTTCACTGTTCAATTATATGTCTATCTCTCATCTGTTATTGTCCTTAAAAATACTATTTCTCTAAGAACAACTATAAAAGACATTCTTAAGAAATCTGGACACATTGAAAATAGATCAATATTATATATTAGAAATCTACTCTTTTAAAGTGTGATAATGGTATGGTTAGGTAGTAGAGTATCTAACCATAGATACTAGTATCTAACCATAACTAGGGGTTACACATCTGTAAATTATCAAATGGTTAAGAAAAAAATAGATACATATATATAGATATTTATAGTTACATAAATATAAGGCAAACAATTAGCAGTTATTGAATCTGGCTGAAAGGTATGAATACTTATTAGACTGCTGTATTACCTTTTCTGTAAGTGAAAATTTTCATAAGAAGTTGGTGGGGGAAAATGTTTCTCTTAAAATAATATGTGCGGGGAAGCTGGGATGGCTCAGCGGGTTAAGAGCTCAATTTGAGGCCCCGGGGACCAAGGATTGAATCCCGGCCCCGGCCCATGTGGACCCATATGCTGAACTGGGGTGTGCTTCCCATGCAGGAGGCCCCCAGTTCGGTTCTTGACCCCCACCCCCTCTTCGATCCCTGGCTCAAGGGGGCGTGCCTCCTATGCAAGAGGCCCCCAGCCCAGTTCCGGACCTGAGAGGCCCTCGCCCATCTGTGTGGAATGAAGCCATGTTGAAAACTGATGACATACAACTATGGAGACTGCTCTGGGCCTTCCCCCATCTTTCTGTCTCTGTCAAAATCAATAAAATAAATCTTTAAAAAATAATAATAATACGTGCATTTCTCTAAGCTGTAACTTTACATCTTAGAGTATACAATACAAACTTTAACATATAATTAAATAAAAACGGATTCTGAGAGTATTATAGGATCCACAAACTGAACCATGAAACACAAGAAATATCGACGTAAGAGATCAATAAATGGAAAAACTACCCAAGGCAAAGACAACTTCCAGTAGACTAGATCAGGTCCCTTTTTCTTAAGCAGCTTTGGGCTCAGAAGAGGAAGACACCATATTTTGGAACTCTAACTTCTAAAAAGCACACACGCAGACCCAATCTTTCAGCCTGACCCTCCCAAGGAAAGAGTCTATGATGGGAAACTAAACCACAGAATCATAGTGACATTATATATAAATAGAACTTTCTAAGCTCACAGTATTTTGAAAATACAGTTTGGTTTTTATTGCTACTATTACTGAAGCAGATGTTAAGAACTATAATCACAACCACCAAAGTAATAATTGACTCAGGCAAGGATCATTGGTGGATGCTAAAACCATGTGGTAGGAGAACAGGATATTCACATTGTCTCCAAGTCACCCCACACATTACTTAACAAAGGGCAGTAGGTACACCTTTATATTGAAGAGATCAAACTTACTATCAACAATAATGAGACAGACTAACATTACATGCCTCCCAGTAAGACACAATATCATCTATGTAATATTCCTAATCAAAAATGTTTATCCTGTATTGGGATGCCAGGATAGCTCACAAAGGTTGAGTGCTTGCCTTGCAAACTGCAAGGTTTGGAGATCAAATCCCTGCCCCAGCCCGTACAATACCATATGCTGAACTGAGGCACAACTGGTAACCACCAAGCCCTTTGGGGCAGGTCCTCACATCCCATGCTGGAGGTCCCCAGTTCAGTTCTCACCCCATGCAGCCCCATATCCACCTGTGCGGAACAAAACTAAGACAACTAATGATACACATCTATGAAGACTGCTCTGGGCCTTCTCCCCTTCTCTCTCTCGCCTTCTCTCAAACAATAAAATAAATCTTAAAAATAAAAATGTTTGTCCTGTATCTACTCTAAGCATATGATAATCAGATAAATTCAATTTATGAGATGTTATAACTGGCCTGGACTCTTCAAAACAAAAAGTGTTATTAAAGACAAAAAAAAGTTAAAGTGTAACTGTTCTAAATCAGCAGTCTTCAAACTAAAGTTTTACTGGAGTACAGCCATGCCCATTCACTTACATATTGTCTATGACTGCTTTTTTCTTTCAAGAGACAGCATAGCCCACAAAGTCACAAATATTTACTATCTGGTCCTCTACAGAAGTTTGTTAATCTCTGCTCTAGATTAAAAGGGACATGACAACCAAATGTTACAAGAAATCCTTAAAGTGATTGCTGAAGGGAAAGGGAAGCTATAAAGAACATTTATGGAACAAGTGGAATATTGAATGTGAATATTAAAAATTACATCAGGGGAAGCCGGGATGGCTCAGTGGGTTAAGCGCTCACTTTGCAGCACCAGGGACAGAGGATCAAATCCCAGCCCCGGCCCGTGCGGAACCATATGCTGAACTGGTGATTTCCCCCAGTTCAGTTGTCTCTCTGTCTCTGTATCTCTCTCTGTATCTCTCTCTCTCTCTCTCTCTCTCAAAAATAAGTAAATAAAAAAAAAAATTACATCAA
The DNA here is from genome assembly GCA_004027555.1 of Craseonycteris thonglongyai. Lineage (NCBI taxonomy): Eukaryota > Metazoa > Chordata > Mammalia > Chiroptera > Craseonycteridae > Craseonycteris > Craseonycteris thonglongyai. Next base: position 18,976 of record PVKE010009762.1, on the reverse strand, counting down.
TGTTGAATGTGCAAGAATTTAGGAGTTACAGGTCATGATATATACAACTTGCTTTCAAATGTTTCAGAAAAAAATTAAGACAAATAGACAAAGCAAATATGACAAAATATTAAAAACTATGAATCTGGGTCAGTGGTTCGCAAACTTTTTGATCTCAGAACTCCTTTACACTCTTAAAATTACCTAAGACTCCAAAGGGCTTTTATTTATATAAGTTATATTTATATTTGTCATATAAGAAATTAAAACTCCAGGATAGCTCAGCAGTTGAGTGTTTGCCTCACAATCATGAGGTCCGGGGTTCTACTCCGGGCCCTGGCCCATGCAAACCCCATATGTTGAACTGTGGCACATCTGGTAGCTGCTGAGATGGTGGCAAGGTTCTTGCCTCCCCATGCAGGAGGCTTCCAGTTCGGTTCCTGCTCCATGCAGCCCTACATTCACCTGTGTGGAATGAAACCATGTCACAACTAATGATATAATTACAACTATGGAGACTGCTCTGGACCCTCCCCTGCTTCTCTCTCTCTCTCATCTCCTCCCAAACAATAAAATAAATCTTAAAAAAAAAAATTAAAACTGAGAAAATTTTAAACATGTACTGATTTTACAATAAGCTCACTATGTTAAAATAAATTATATATATTTTATGAAAAATAACTACAGTTTCAAAAAAAATCTCATGAGAAGAGTGACACTGATTTTACACTTTTGCAAATCTCTTTAACACCTGTTGAGGCATATGTGGTATTCTGTTTGAAGTGTATGAGGAAAATCTATCTTCACATAATATGTACTTGAAAGAGGGTACCGTATTTTCCGGCGTATAAGACGATCGGGCGTATAAGACGACCCCCTAATTTTACAGTTAAAACATAGGTTTAGGCCTATATTCGCTGTATAAGACTACGGAAGTGGGGGGTAGTCTTATACAGCGAATATAGGCCTAAACCTATGTTTTAACTGTAAAATTAGGGAGTCGTCTTATACGCCCGATCGTCTTATATGCCGGAAAATACGGTATTTTAAAAGCCTTTTAAGATGACTAGAGATATTCTTTGATACTACACCATAACTTGACATGTGGCAGTTTTTTACAGGTTAGTTGCAATGTGAAATATAAAGCCATACACATGAACTTTTCAAACTGTTACATTAAAATCCATTGGTCTACTTGGCCCTTTGAATGGATCTTTTACCCAAGCATGATTTTACAAAATCATGCATTGATCATTAGTTCACAAATATGAAGATTTTCTAAATGTTGACACATTTCATTGTCCAATGACAAAAAATTACCTTTGTTAAAATCACCATCAATCAACCTCATCAAAAAAGACTTTAGGTATCAGGAAGCTGCCGAGTTCACAGTGGCAGGTAAAAGTTAGGCAAAATTCTAATTTTTGTTTGAAAACTCAAATTTTATCATTGGAAATAGATACAATCTGTTGATTGTTTTAAGTGACAAGCTTCATTTCACTCATTTCTAAGAAAATATCTGCCAAACACCCAAATCTGAATAACCAATTTGTCTGTCAACCATTCTTTCAAGTAAAAATGTTTCATGAAAAAAGAGAGTAAGCTTGCAATTCAATCTTATTAGCATTTTTCCTCAAATAACCATTGTACTTGATATGCAAAAGTGCTTCATAGAACTTCCTACTTTATCACACAGATTAGAAAGATGTGGACTCAAAGGTCAAGATTTAATAAAATTATTAACTTTTACTGCTTCATCAAAGACATTAAGTGAAAGTGAAACTGGCATTTTTTACTGTAAATGGGTTGCAAACATAATTATTACTAATGCAATTTGATAATACTACTTTGATTTGTGCTGAGGCACCAGTAGCTTTATCCACCTTTGTTTACTTTTGCATCATCACTACAAATGTCACCACAGTGTAAAAAGTAAATGAGGTCTTAGTATGATTATGATAGTTTTGATCTTGTAGATCCCCTTAAAGGGTATTAGGAATCCTCCAAGGATCTGTGTATACACCATCTGATAACCACTGATGTAAGTGAAAAGTACGTAAGTGTTCATAATCCTATCACTCAACTATTTAGTAGGTTTAGTCATTTAAAAAATAATCAAAGGAAAAACAACATCAAAAATTCTCAACTATTTGAAAGAGCAAGAGAAGAAACCTCCTCCAATATTGAGTACATGAAACAGCAATGTTCTTTTGAAAAACAGGTAACTGTAGTGGAAATTAGCTGTCGGGCATTATTAATCAATGAAGGTTCAATACAAAAACTCAACTCCCTGAAGTTCATTTCAAGAATCCATGTAAAACAAGGAACTATTGCCAACAAAACAAACACAGAACCATAGTCCCTTGTTTTGGGCTAAATGTACTTCAGAATTCAGAATTCTTTGAATTTTGGAAATATAATAGGAACTAAGGTGGCACCCAGTAGGTAAATACATTCATATGTCTATAGTTAAATATATAATCAGGGGAAGCCGGGATGGCTCAGTGGGTTAAGCGCGCACTTTGCAGCGCCGGGAGCTGGGTATCAAATCCCAGCCCCGGCCCTGGCCCGAACCATATGTTGAACTGGGAGCTCCCCCAGTTCAGTTCTTTCTCTTTCTCTCTCTCTCTCTCTCTCTCTCTCTCTCTCTCTCTCTCTCTCTCTCTCTCTCTCTCTGTCAAAAATGAATAAATAAATATAAAAAATATATATTAAAAAAAGCATTTCTATAATATATATATATATATATATATAAAATCATACTAAGTAGGATAAATATAGATTAGAAATAGCCTAACTTTAGTTCAGGTCAGGTTTTGCCATGAAGTGAATTATGTTATTCATTTTTAAGTGCTTTTTGGTTTTTGAAATTGCATATAAAGAACTATAGGCTCCTTGGGAATATGCTACACTCCCATTCAAATAATTTAATTGGCCTACACTAGTGCCCACTTATGGGGTGGGGTTTAGATAGAATCTTTTGAGATTTTCAAGAGAGTTATTTTTGTGATTCCAATAATTGTAAATTCCATTGAAGATTTGGGAAAACCACATTACTAGGTACAGGTGGTTACTAGGAACCTGGGTAGGAAAGTGTAACACCAATGGTGTTAGATTGAAACTGTTATTAATATAATAAATCATAGATACCTAATTCAAGACTTCAGAGCCACATATAACTCTCTAAAGCTAAAAGAGGTGCTTGAAAGAAGGAAAGATGATTAAAAATTAAAAACATGCATCAATTTACATTGAAAATATGTAATAAATAATGTTCATTCCACTTGATACCACAAATTAATTAAGGAACAGAATTTGGAGGAAAAATGTTATAACCCTTAGTGGAAACACTGGTAAATTCCTGATACTGGTAAATGCCTTAACCAGATTCTAACTTAGTAATCCACGGCAAAGTGATATACTGATAGTAGTGACTGAGGTTCAGGAGTCCAAGAGATCTAGCTCACTTCTCACTCATCTCAATTCTGCCACCATTTATACAGCTTCAGCCAGGAACATAGTAAACACCCAGCAAATGGGATATTACTGTTAAATGAACCTAATTGTTTTTTGCTTCCAATTCATCATTTGTAATAGAGGACACTAGATTAAAAGATTTTAATGGTCTCTTTTAGCCACAAATTCTTTAATTCAGGTTTATTCATATGACTGAAGCTGGTCAGAATTAATTAAGACTAGTTTAAAAAAAAAAGAGAGGATCCTTAATTGAACAGAAAATAAAAATAAAAAATAAAAGTTTGTCAACAAAAGTAACAGCATGCACATGAGTTTGGTGTTAAGAACAAATGAGTATAATCAAACCTATAATGCATGTGCCCCCAAGGACCTTATCAACTCACACAACTTTAGTGGTGACCTTAAAGACTATCTAGTCCAAATCACTTTACAGATGAGAAAACTGAGACCCTGAAAAAACTACATATGTCCAAAGGTTATATTATTTGGCTGTGGCAATGCTGGAACTAACCCCTGTATTTCCCCAGTTCTCAGTCAAATGCTCACTACCTAAGAATTCTAGAACGCATGACTTCAGTGCTACTTATAGCATGGCAATCACTTCAGTTAACATAAGCTCTTTCAAAACCTCTAGTTCTACTACATCATATATTTGTATTATGAGGTGGGCATTAGACACTAGGCAAATAAATTCAAAAACTCAAGAGAAAATATTTACTAGTCATACATCTCACAGGGAACACTTATAATTCAACAATTGAAAGACAATTTACCAACAACAACAACAAAAGAATAGAAAAAGAATTTGCATAGGCATTTCTGAGAGAGATACAAATAGCCAACAAACACATGAAAAGATGCTCCAACATCATTAGTCATTAGGGAAATGCAAATCAAAACCACAATGAGACACCACTTCACACACACTAGTATGGTTATAATTAAAGAGGAGGGCAATAACAAGGATGTGGAGAAAGTGGAACCCTCATACATTGCCGGCAGGAATGCAAAATGGTACATATGCTATGAAAAAAGTTTGGTAGTTTCTCAAAAAGTTAAACACAGAGTTATTATATGACCCAGAAATTCCACTCTAGGTATATATCCAACAGAAATGAAAACTTATGTCCATACAAAAACTTGTACAGCAATTTTTATTCGTAATAGCCAAAAAATAGAAACAGCCCAAATGTCTATCAACTGATGAAAAGATAAACAAAATGTGGTATATTCATACAATGAAATATTATTCAGGCGTAAAAATGAAGTTCTAGGGAAAGCCAGAATGGCTGAGCAGGTTAAGTGCTCACTTTGCAGCTCCAGGAACCAAGGATCGAATCCCAGCCCTGGCCCATGCAAACCCATATGCTGAACTGGGGTGTGCTTCTCATGCAGGAGGCCCCCAGTTCAGCTCTCACCCCCCAGTTCAGCCCCTGACTTGAAGGGGCATGCCTCCCATGTAGAAGGCCCCTAGGCCATTTTCTGCTTTTGCATGGCCCCCACCCACCTGTGCGGAACAAAACCATGCTGAAAACTGATGACATACAACTATGGAGACTGCTCTGGGCCTACTCCCTGTCTCTCCCTGTCTCTGTCTCTCTCTGTCCCTGTCAAAAACAATAAAATAAATCTTAGTAAAAAAATGAAGCTCTAATTCATGCTACAAGGTGGATGAACCCTGAAAATGCTGTGGTAAGTGAAAGAAATCCAACACAAAAGTCTACATATTGTATGATTTTATGTATGCAAAATGTCCAGAATAGGCAAATCCATAGAGAAAGAAGGTAGATATGATTTCCAGGGACTTGGGATAGGGAAAAATGGAGAGTGACAGCCAATGGGATGGGTTTCTTTTGGAGTGATGAAAATGTTCTGAAATTAGATAGTGATGATGGTTGTACAACCTGGGAATATACTAACAACAACAAACAACAACAACAATGAATTGTACACTCTAAAATGGTGAGCTTTATGGTATATATCAATATATATTTTTGTTTGTTTTTGTTTTAAAACATACACAGACACAAAAGTATACTTCCCACTAACTGCCCCCTGGGGTTAGAAAAAGAAAACTACCAACACAAGGTTAACGCATCAAAGTCTCAATTCAATATTCACTGTCGTGCTATAAGTGGGAACACAGAGATAAATACTGTTCTTATGATATTCATAAGTAGGCAATGGTAAGCAAATAATTATAATACAACGTGCTAAGTGCCAACAACACAGATGTGCAAAGTACAGATGGAATTAATTTATTATGGAGTCATGAAAGTTTCATAAAAGAGATATCTAAACCATATTTTAAAGAATAAACACTTCGAGAAAGCCGGGATGGCTCGGTGGGTTAAGCACTCACTTTGCAGCCCCGGGACAGAGGATCAAATCCCAGCCCCGGCCCGTTCAGACCCATATGCTGAACTGGGGAGTGTCCCCAGTTCAGTTCTCACCAGGGTGAGACCCTGGCCCAGTTCTTGCCCTGTGCAGCTCTGCACCCACCTGTGGAATGAAACTATGTGGAAAAACCGATAATGTACAACTGTGGAGACTGTTCTGGGCCTTCCCCCTTCTCTCTGTCTCTGTATCTCTCTCTCTCTCTGTCAAAAACAATAAAAATAAATCTTTAAAAAAAAAAAAAAGAATAAACACTTCATGGTGGCCAAGTCGTGGAATCAACCAAAGTGTCCTCTGATAGATGACTGGATAAAGAAGTTGTGGGGAGGCCGGGATGGCTCAGTGGGTTGAGCGCTCACTTTGCAGCGCCGGGGACTGGGGATCGAGTCCCGGCCCCGGCCCGTGCGGGACCATGTGCTGAACTGGGAGCTCCCCCAGTTCAGTTCTCTCTCTGTCTCTGTCTCTGTATCTCTCTCTCTCTGTCAAAAATAAAAATAAATAAATAAATAAAAATTAAAAAAAAAAAGTTGTGGTACATTTATACAATGGAATACTACTCAGCAATAAAAAAAGATGAAATACAGCAATTTGTGACAACATGGACGGACCTTGAAAACATTACGTAAGCGAAATAAGTCAGAATGAAAGAATCAAGAAACATATGACCTCACTTACAGGCGGAATATAAATCTGAAAGGAATAAAGACTCATGGACACAGTCAATAGTTTAGTGGTTAAGGGGGGAATTGGGCAGGAGACATGGGTGTGGTGAAGAAAGGATGGGGAATCAAACATACGGTGATAGAAAGTGAGCCGATTCTGGGTGGTGAGCACATAATGCGATGTATAGACAATGTAATGTAGAATTGTACACCTGGAAACAATGTAATTGATATCAATGTCACCCCAATAAATTTAACAATAAATAAATAATAAATAAAAGAATGAACAGAAGTTCTCTGCAGACAGCTAATGGGAGCAAAAATGTTATATATCAGTTCATGTTAAGTGCCATAATGGCATTTAAAAGTGGGTCAAATCACTTTTCCAGAGTGATCAATAAGAATTTCATAGTGACAATTAAGCTGATCTTTGAGAATGACTAAGAGTATGATTAGATGTAAAAAATATGACCTGGACTTTGAGATAAACTAAAAAAAGAATGAACCCTAGGCAAAATACAATTAGAAATGTGCATATTTAGCTAAACACAACAAAAGTAACCCAAATAGACTGTTTAAATATCAACGACTAGTTGCTGGTGTTGGTATAACTTGGGTAGCTTTTTAACTTGTTTCTTGCTAAAAAGTACTTATAGTAATTCAGTTGTTTCAGTTGTTTTGTGCACATATAAAATCTATGTGCCATGCTATCTATCTTTCTTTCTTATCTACCTACCTACCTACCTACATATTCTCATGTAATTTTTACAACAAACCTGAGCAAAGTATCAGTATACCAATTTTAATGAGGAACTCAACTTCAGAAAGATTACACAAAAGTACAGCTCACCATACTATTTATATGCATTTTATTCAGTGTCAGAAATTAAAACTCATTCCTTAAAATAACCCTCAGAACTAGGCATTATTAGTACTTCTTTTTGTTGATGAGAAAACTGAAATTTGGGAAGGTTAAGCAATTTGCCTAAGGTCACACTGGTAATAAAAGGAAGGCAGAGCTGGGGATTAAATCCAGGTCTGCCTAATTCTAAAGCTCTCTTCCACTAGATATATGGCTTCATCTATCTATAATCATTATTCAGTCTAATGCAATGTGCTTCCATTTTTAAACTCTGCATTTCCAGTGACTAGTAGTAGTAAACATGGACAGGCACAATACACATTTGGTGAAGACATGGTTTCTATGTGCCAGACCTAAGGGAAGGCTAAGAGCCAGAGAAATCCTTGCAAAGGGAAACCACAACAAAAGGTGACTTCTCAAAAACTCTTTTCTCTTCAGGCTTTTCCAAGCAATAGGGAAGAGGCTCCAATGCTATCTCAGAATAGCCTAAGGAACAGATACAAAGAAATCTTTTCATCAAGGAAATGGAAAGGGTAAGTCTGACCACGATCTGGTTATAGCAATGCAGAGATCATGCAGTACTCATTGCAGCAAAATCAGGTGCTGATAGCTGAGAGATAGCAAGCCTCATAAGACCATTAAAAAAAATTTTTTTTAATTAAAAGCTAGAAGTACTGAGATCCTAAAAATGTCTAAACAACTGCAAGAAACTGACACAGAACAAAAAGAGTAAAATTCAGCTGAAACAATTTAAAGAGTTAAACCCATGAAACAACTCACATGACAGCAACAGCTCATGCTGGTAGCTCACATCTCTAACTCATTTTACCTTTTTTTCCACACAGAAAAGGTAAGCTGTTTTCTCAGTTCCCAGAGAATCCGATACGCTTCAAATGCTGTTTCTCAGCTTGCTTGATGGCCAGACTGGGATCTAGAAAGGACCTAGAAATGACGCAGCAACGTCCTCCCCACCTCCCCTCTCACAAGCAGGAAGAGAATCAAGGACCAGAAGAACCCAGAGTAGCTGGAAACAATCTCCCATCTCATTCCAAATGCCACAGATTTGTCCCACAGAAGTGATTGTTACGACACTCATTTCAAACCTTTTTTTTTTTTTTCTTTTCTTTCAGGCTAGGGTTAAATAACTATCAAATTTTATTCCATTAAATTTTGTTCTGGGGTCCTTAGACAAGTTCCTTCATGGATTTCTCCTCTGTAAAATGGGACTAAATACAGGGTGTCCCCCCAAAAAAAATGTATACATACTTTTAACAACTGATAACTCACATAATTTTCTTTTTCAGGTTTAACTTATTTGAATGAAATAATGGGTGAAGTCTGGCAAAAGTTGAATACACTGTGTTTTTACCAGACCTCATGTCACTAGACTTATTAATGGGGATACATGAAGGATAAAGTTTACAGTACAAAATTGGCAACAGTCGATGAGTCAAAAGCAGCCACTGAACGAGAATCCGCAAATACCAAATGAAATAATTCTTGATGTTTGAGATTCCACTGCTTTGCATTGCCAGCTGTGCCTGCACCAGAATGGTCATCAGTTTAAAAACAGGTGTTGACAAAAATATTAGTCATTTCTGTAGATTCTTTTAAATTTTGACAATAAACTGCATGTTAAACACTGACTTTATAATCATTCAAAGTGTGTTTACATTTGGGGGGACACCCTGAATGCTAGACTCTAGACCAGGGGTAGCCAATCTTTTGACTTCCCTGGGCCACATTGGAAGAATTGTCTTGGACCACACATAAAATATACTAACACTAACAATAGCTAATAAGCTAAAAAATAAAAATTCTCAATGTTTTAAGAAAGTTTACAAATCTGTGTTAGACTGCATTCAAAATGCCCTGGGCCGCATGCAGCCAGCGAGCTGAAGGTTGGACAAGCTTGCTCTACCCTACCTCTCTCATAGGAATGTCATTTAAAGGAAATGTTAAAGTATTTGAAAAGTTAAAAGCATATAATAACAATAGCTAACATTTATTGTATGTTTACTTCATGTCATTCTAAGCCCTTTGCATGAACTCATTTCTAATTCCACTTTTCAGGTGAGTAAACTGAGGCACAAAGAAGTAGAGTTCCTTTCCCAAGTTTACACAAGCATCATATGCTATAAATAGAATTCAAGCCCAGACCATATCAGTCAATAAATATGAAAATATACTACTAAACATATTTGTAATGCATAATAAAAATTATGTTAGAATATTATAGCACATGACTTATGGAAGCAAACACAGTAACCCAAACATTCAACAAATATTTGAATTCTACTTTGTTCCCACTACTGTATACCATTATTTGTATGCATTCTGAGATCAACATTTGACAGATACATTTATGTGGAACAGAGGCTCTGAAATCACAAAGACCTGTCAATAGCAGTATGGGCAAGTTGCTTAGCTGTGTCTCAGATGCTTCATGTGTAAAACAGGGATAATACCTACCACATAGAATTGTTTAAGGAATAAATGCCTTGTAAACTCATATAAAAATAGTGACTGGCATATATAGTAAGTGCTAATCAAAAGTCATCAGCTATAATTGTTAATATTATTTCACTCTGCCATTTCACCTATTTTCCATGTAAACAAACACTAAAACAATTTTGCCTCAAAGCTGTCATATAATCTTAAAATGGGCAACTGAATTTGTTTCAGCATCTCCACACTTTGGTAATATAAAAATTTATATTCTATATAACATTGTTGCTGATATGAGCATTTATTCTACCATGTTTAATTTGTAGCTACATTGTATTTCTTACATGTCAAATGACATACTGCAAACTGTCATCTCAATACAAATTGTTACATTTCTGATTAATTGGTAAATTGACTTTGAGAGCCACTGTGTATGACTTTTTATCAAGACACAAATTACAATAGCAGAATCTTCTTAAAAATTATTTACTCTACCTTCTCATTTGACAAATCTGAAGCTCAAAGAGTAAAGTGACTTGCTCAAGTTTATATAGCTAGGTAAGGACAAAGACTGAACCAGAACCTCCAGACTCAGTCCAAAGCTCTTTATGGTCTCTGGGCTAAATAATTCTATTTCCTGTTAGGGGAGGAGATAAACATCTGAGGACAGAGAATGACTCAAGTCCCTAAGGATAAAAAAAATTTTCAGGATGCAAGGCTTCAAGGATCATTTAACACAGAAAACAAGACAAAAAAGTGACATTGCTCAGTACTATTTTCTTCTCAAAAACATGTTGTCTCAAAAATCTGCTCTACATTTATATTAACCTAACCCATATTTGCTCATTCTAGTCCTTCCCAACTATCTCTGCAACTTTTTCAGAAACTGTCTTAGCAAATTCAGGTCAAAATCCTAACAACTCCAGGGAACTGTCATATGCAATGTTAACTAGAAATTTTACTATACTGAGATTCTAAGTGTAATTATTTTTGCTATGATAGAATCTAGTCTGTTTTTTTTCTTTTTCAGAAAATAGTTTTCCATGAAAATCATACTAAAATTACAGAGAAGACATAAAAATTTTCTCATTATTGATATTAAACTTTCCCAAAATTTTTGGAGCATTTCAAATCTCATGTTTATCAAGAACTCAACTCATTATCACTCTTTCCAAAAGTCTGCTCTAAAACAGGTATGTCTGTTTTTATATATTATAGTATATTTAAACTGAGTCAAGACCAGAAACAGGCAATCCATCTTACAAGTCACAGCAGAATCAGGAAGACAGGAAGAGAGAGAACAGGAAGACTGGAGAGTCAAATCAATTATATACTTAAAAGTCCACATGGTAAGAGCACTATATGATGTACAGTGGCCAACTTTTCCACCCCTTCTCTACTCGTCAGTGCAGGCCACGAAATGAACACCAGAGTCCAACAACCATCCAAGTTCCAGGCAAAATGGCCTGAACAGGCTAGATGGGCCCCAAAACATGTAGTATTTTTAACTCCTAGTCAAAGAACAAAGGCTCAATGAGAAAGATGATCAATAGTTTAAAGACTACAGAGAGATTAGAGAAAAAAGGCTACAAAAATGCCTGAATACATGGGCAATGGGTCTTTTGAAAGGTGTTAAAGAATGCAAAGGAAAAAAATGCATACAAAATGCTCTTTTAAATGAGAGTAAAAGGGGAAAAAAGATGGCAATAACTCTGAGATAGAAAGGCAGATGGGTATTACTTGTTTTAGGATCGAAAAGACCTCAGTGTATTTGTAATCTGAAAAGAGGACTCAATGAGGAGTGAAGTAAAGATGCAAAAGAGAAAGATGATGATAAAAGTATCAGACAAAGTGGATACTAGGAAATGGGATAGAAAAGAAAAGTTGGGGAAGCCAGGATGGCTCAGTGGGTTAAGTGCTCACTTTGCAGCCCCAGGGACCAAGGATCGAATCCTGGTCCCGGCCCGTGGGGACCCATATGCTGAACTGGGGAGTGCCCCCAGTTCAGTTCTCACCGGGTGAGACCCTGGCCCAGTTCCTGCCCTGTGCAGCCCTGTGCCCACCTGTGAAATGAAACTATGTGGAAAAACCAATGATGTGCAACTATGGAGACTGTTCTGAGCCCTCCCCCTACTCTCTGTCTCTGTATATCTCTCTCTCTGTCAAAAGCAATAATAAAAAATCTTAGAAAAAAAGAAAAGTGATCCATGTGGATCCTGAAAGTCATCAGACAAACATAATCAAAATAGAGAGAGCAGATGGCAGGGACTTTGAAAAATTAGAAACCATGCAAAAATGGTAAAAGAATAGTCTGAAAGCCACAGTGAAATACTGCTGTACAAGGAGTTACAGAATTCAACCAGCATAAACAGGAATAACAGTATTCATTAGAGAAAAGGTCTTGTTTTCAGCCATGCACTAGAAAATGGAGGAAACAGTAGGAGAAAGATTAAGAATGTAGGACTTTGCTTGCATCTGTGCACAGGTTCTACCAGAACCAGTAGAAGTGAAGGGTAAAGGAACATCAGGAATGAGGTAGAGAAGGGTGGAGCTGAGCTTTATACTATGGAGGCAATATCAATACATAGAACTTTGAAGCAATTATCAACAGCAAGCATGAAGACTAAGCTAAAGAATTTAATGGCTGCAGATAATGGGTGGAATAAAAAGAGAGGAACATACCAAAAAAGTACTAGGTATCAGGGACACTGAGTCTACAATACTAATTACATTTTCAAGTGGAATGATCTTCAAACCCCGAAAGCAGGACCCTAACTAGCAATTTGTCCAACTGTGTCAACAGTTTGTTTTCTGAACTGGACCTTTGTTTTTCATAAGGATTTGCTGAGAGCTCTGCAAAAGGATATAAGGAACATTATCCAGAAGAGAAGTGAATATCACTGACTAGAACTAGGGCTACAGATCATACTTGCTTGGTCTTTTAAGCCCCACCCACATTCACACACGAAGACAGGATAGAAAGGGATAGATGATACCAGTTAATATTTGGGTGGCCCTGCACTGATTTTAATTATTGCCTAATCAATTATCTCAAATGACTCATTCTGTTCTTCTTATGTCTAATCCAAGGACAGTGGTAGAAAAAAACAGAGGCATTGTTTTAGTGATCTAGAATCCTAACCAGTCCCCCAAGAACATTTCTTAAATTCCCCTGAGCTTCAGTTTCCTCATCTGTAAAGTAAGAATAAGTACCTCTTTCATGAGGTAGTTGTCAAGATTAAAGAATTAATACACAGCAGGTACCTGCTATACAGTAGATACTAAAGAAATGGTAGATAATATAGTCTACTACAACATGCCAGAATGACAGAAATTGGAAGACTACTTAAACTAATACCATTATAAATTAAACCACTCAAGATGAACCAGTTTATTGCTACACTGCTATTAATATACATAGGATAAATTCTATTAAACAAACAAAAAAATCCTTAACAAATGCATTCCAAAAATTCCTCTGCACTTAGATAATTAGATTACCATCTAATGGTGTTACTTATTAGAATTACAATTCCCAAAATTAAGAACTTACACAACATTTAGTGGTTTGAAATGTACTATTTTTTCCCCAAATGAGTATTCTAAAATAAAAGAAACCTTTTCACATCCAATGCAGTCTCAGGGCAATTTTAGACTCTAAACATATCTCAGAGTTGTAACAGCACATGAATACAGTAGTTAACAGAGAATTTGAGACAAAAAGCAAGTCTTGCCCCCTTTCCCAACTTCAGTTAGTAATATCACAGATGTTCCTCAGTTTTACCAATTTCATAATCTTAAGAGTAATCTTTACTTTCTTTCTCCACATCATCAGGTCCTACCTCTTTCTTACTCAAATGTCTCACCAATAGATTCCCTTTTTTTTTTACTCCCTAAATTCAGGTCCCAATAGAATTCACACCTGAATTCCTACAAAAATCTTTAACTAGCCTCCTTTTCAATAATCTACATAAGGGAATGCTGGGATAGCTTATCGAGTTGAGTGTTCATCTTGCAGCCCCAGGGTCCAAAGATCAAACCCCCGTCCCGGCACGTATAGGCCATATGCTGAACCGGGGTGTGTCCCCAGTTCAGTTCTCGCTGGGGCTAGCTTCCCATGCAGGAAACCCGTTTTGGTTCCTGCCCCAGGTGTGCTTCCCATGCAGGAGGTCTCCAGCTTGTGGGGGGCATGCCTCCCATGCAGAGGCCCCTGGCCTGATTTCTGACCTGTATAGCCCTGCACCCACCTGTGGAGGGAAACTATATGGAACACTAATGACCTACAACTATGGAGATTGCTCTGGGTCCTCCTCCTTCTCTCTGTGTCTGTCTCTCTCTGTCTCTGTCTCTCTTTCTCTCGGTCAAAAACAATACAAATAAATCTTTAAAAAATAAATAAGGGAAAGCCGGGATGGCTCAGTGGGTTAAGCGCTCGCTTTGAAGCCCCGGGGACCGATAATCGAATCCCGGCCCCAGCCCATGCGGACCCACATGCTGAACTGGGGTGTGCCCCCAGTTCAGTTCTTGCCAGGACCTATGTGGGAGGCTCCTGGCCCAGTTCCTGCCCTGCGCAGTCCTGTGCCCACCTGTGGAGTGAAACTATATGGAAAAACTAATGTCAACTATGGAGACTGCTCTGGGCCCTCCCCCTTCTCTCTGTCTCTCTCTGTCTCTGTTTCTCTCTGTCAAAAATCAATAAAATAAATCTTTAAAAAATAAAAAAATAAAAATTTACATAAAACCCTCTAATTAATCAGTTTATGATTCCAAGTTTATCAAGTCACTAAACTACTTAAAAGCCTTCAATGGTTCCTTGGGGATGCTGGGATGGCTCAGCAGGTTGAGCGCTCCCTCGTCTTATAGCCCCAGGGTCCAAGGATCAAATCCTGAACCTGATCCATGCAGACCTACACTCTGAACTGGGTGCCCCCAGTTCAGTTCTCACCAGGGCAAGCCTCCTATGTGGGAGGCCCCAGTTCGGCTCCTGCCCTGGGTGTGCTTCCCATGTGGAAGGCCCCAGCTCTTGGGGGTGTGCCTCCCATGCCAGTTCTTTTTTCTTTTTTTTAATATATTTTTATTTATTTTGACAGAGAGAGAGAGATACAGAGACAGAGAGAGAACTGAACTGGGGGAGCTCCCAGCTCAGCATATGGTTCCACACGGGCCAGGGACGGGACTCAATCCTTGGTCCCCGGTGCTGCAAAGTGAACACTCAACCCACTGAGCCATGCCGGCTTCCCCAAATGAATTTTTTTTTTAATTGCTTTTGACAGAGAGAGAAAGAGAGAGAGAGAGAGAGAGAGAGAGAGATACAGAGACAGGGAGAGAACTGAGCTGGGGGCACTCCCCAGTTCAGCACATAGGTCCACACAGGCCGGAGCCAGGATTGGATCCTAGGTCCCCGGCGTTGCAAAGTGAGCGCTCAACCCATTGAGCCATCCCGGCTTCTCCCCATGCCAGTTCTTGCCCTTCCGTTCCTGCCCTTCATAGCCCCGAGCCAAGCCGTAGGACTTGTGCGCCTGTGGCCCCACACCCACCTGTGGAATGAAACTATGTAGAAAACTAATGATGTGCAAGTATGGAGACAACTTTGGGCCCTCCCCCTCCTCTCTGTATCTGTCCCTCTCTGTCACAAACAATAAAAAATAAATCTTAACACGTTAAGCACCATATCAGTCACCAGTGACTGACACTGAACTTTCCGTTCGTACCGTGTCAGTCACTGATGACTGACAGTATACTTTTCGTGCAGGCTGCGGTATTGTATGTTAACTGACAATATAAAATTTAAAAAATTACATTCTATTAATAAATTTTAAATAAGTAAGATGTCCCACTTGTCTTTCCATTTTTAAACGGTTATTCCTTTTTTGTTTTCCTTTGCTACAATTTCTCCCCGTTTAGGGGACATTTTCACGTTCACAGGTAAAGAAAATCTTTTTCTGCACTGGAACAAGAATTGCAGACAACTGACTGAATATAAAGCCTTTCTAAAATAATACATTGTACAAATTGCAGTAAATAATATTCACACAGTAAATATATTCTATATATAAACATTCAGCCTTATCGCAACCTAAACAGATCTCCGGTTGCCAGCATTTCAGTGAAATCTGACATAACGGGCCAAGCGGTAAGCAAGACAAAATAGCCTGGGCGCTTAACGTGTTAAAAAAAAAAAGAAAGTTCCTAAATGTTGGCAAGATCAAGTCCAAATTCCTCAGTATAACTTTCAAGACTTTAGAACTTGAATGAGCATTACCTCACTAATTCCTATTCCATAATCTAAACTCACTAACTCCTATTCCATAATCTAAACTCTATTATTGGATCCGACAAGTATTCTCAGGTCCAACCAATAATGCAAGTTTTTCTAATCTCCGTATCTTTGTTTTTACTTTGTCCTGGCCTGGAAAACCATCCTCTTCCTTTCTGTCTATTCAAATCCTATCCATCCATCTTATTGTAAAGCTCTAATCTAACTGCCTCTCCCTCACAGACCACTTCAGCCCAGGCTAATCTCAGTAAACTATAACCTGTCATTTTGACATAAATTAGTAGCATAATAAACCACCTCCTAGAGCAGTTACCACTGTACCACCGTTTCAATTTTCACCAAAGAATACTGAAGCAAATTTTTCATAAGGCTAAAGTATTCAACATATAAAAACTCCTTTCATCGGAGATGATACCCTTTGCTTATTACCTGTTTTTAAGTGATCCATTTTATAAAAACACTGATTTTTTTTAAAGGATTTATTTTATTGTTTTTGACAGACAGAAAGAGACAAACACAGAGAGAAGGCAGAGGGCCCAGAGCAGTCTCCATAGTTGTAAATCATCAGTTTTCCACACGGTTTCATTCCACACAGGTGGGTGGGGGCTGTGCAGGGCAGGAACTGGGCTGGGGACCTCCCACATGGGAGGCACACCCCCTCAAGCCATGGGCTGGACGCAGGATGGGGGGGGACTGGGGCCTCCTGCATGGGAAGCACACCACAGTTCAGCATATGGGTCCACACAGGCCAGGGCTGGGATTCGATCCTCAGTCCCCGGGGCTGCAAAGTGAGCACTTAACCCGCTGAACCATCCCAGCTTCCCCCAAAATGGTGACATCAGATGAGAAAGTTGTTTTTTATTTTCGTGTCCTTACTTGGAAAATAGGTCTTTTTAAATATGACTGGTTTATGAAACCTAAGCTCTGAAACCACTAGCCTACATCCCCCATTTTGGCATTTATAAATGGTCCAATATTGTTATGAAACTGTTTCAAAACTAGAATTTTAAATTCCTGAAGAACAAGGGC
Source organism: Craseonycteris thonglongyai (assembly GCA_004027555.1). Classification (NCBI taxonomy): domain Eukaryota; kingdom Metazoa; phylum Chordata; class Mammalia; order Chiroptera; family Craseonycteridae; genus Craseonycteris; species Craseonycteris thonglongyai. Next base: position 1,845 of record PVKE010009762.1, on the reverse strand, counting down.
TATATTTTGTACTTCTTTTGTCTTTTTGTTTTCTCCAAATTAGACCTGGGTTAAACATAATATTTTAAAACAAGTACTATAAACTGAACAGACTTAATAAAATTCTTGGCTTTTAAATTTGATGTGACACTAACCAAAAATGTAACTGAAGCCAGTGTTCCTTGACTCCTCTCCACTTCTCTTCCTTAAAGATTCTCTGTACCCTTTTGAAGTCACCCACTTACTAGACAGCCACCTATCTCCCAATATTTCTGCTGGAATTCCATTCCTCCTGCCACTTCCTATGATCTGAAATTTTATCCCTCATTACCCTATAATTTCTTCCTGCCCCATTAACTGCCTCACTATTCACCCATCTAATTTTCCATAGTTCTTTAAGATCCTGATAATCTCTTTCAAACTGCTTTGGGATCTAATCTTTAAATTCTAACACAATCACCAGTCCTCAAGTTTCTACCAAAAAATATTTTAGTGTATGTTTGGAAGTATATAATTCTATCAAATTAAGAATAACTCATGGGGGGAAAGCCGGGACGGCTCAGCGGGTTGGGCGCTCGCTTTGAGGCCATGAGGACCGAGGATGGAATCCCGGCTCCGGCCCAGGCGGGACCCACGTGCTGAACTGGGGAGTTCCCACAGTTCGGTTCTCTGACTGTCTCTGTCTCTCTCTCTGTCTGTCAGAAAGTAAAATAGAGATGGGTATGTACTGAGGACAGAAAGATAATTTCTCTCTATAGATGTGAAAAGATAAAAAAAAAAAAAAAAAAAAAAAAAGAATAACTCATGGGGAAGCCGGGATGGCTCAGTGGGTTAGGCGCTCACTTTGCAGCGCCGGGGACTGAGGATCGAGTCCCGGCCCCGGCCTGTGCGGAACCATATGCTGAACTGGGAGCTCCCCTAGTTCAGTTCTCTCTCTGTCTCTGTATCTCTCTCTCTCTCTCTCCTCTGTCAAAATAAATAAAAATTAAAAAAATTAAAAAAAAGAATAACTCATATTGTACTCCAGTACAGCTGTGAAAGTATAAAAAGTGGTATTCCTTTTTTTTTTAAAGATTTACTTTTATTGTTGACAGAGAGAGAGAGAGAAAGAAAGAGATAGAGACAGAGACAGAGAGAAGGGGGAGGGCCCAGAACAGTCTCCATGGTTGCACATCATCGGTTTTTCCACATAGTTTCACTCCACAGGTGGGCGCAGGGCTGCACAGGGCAGGAACTGGGCCCGGATCTGACCCTGGTGAGAACTGACCTGGGGGCACTCCCCAGTTCAGCATATGGGTCCACACAGGCTGGGGCTGGGATTCGATCCTCAGTTCCCAGGGCTGCAAAGTGAGTGCTTAACCCACTGAGCCATCCTGGCTTCCCAAAAAAGTGGTATTCCTGATACAGACCTATCAGGGAGCAGCACTTTGTTATACAAACAGCCTAACTACATTTGTACTATCTTCTATATTCAACCAGCTGCTGTTGACTCTGTAAGTCTTTCATTTTAAAGGCATTTAATACATCTTTAAGTTTATCAAGATCTAAAAATGGTATTCTTCCTATCCTAAGGAATAAAATCTAATGTTGACCTCGTTTACTTAAGGAATAAACTTTTTAAAGGCACACTATTCATAAAATCATCATGTGGTCTGGTTTAAACAATGCAATGCTCAAAGGAGTCACACCCTAGCTTGGCATTCATTCACCAGTGTGTTGACTCTAGGCTAACTCATCTCATATCTTAAGGATTTTCATCTATTAAATGGGGATAATAATAATATTTACCGGGGAAGCCAGGATGGCTCAATGGGTTAAGCGCTCACTTTGCAGCGCCGGGGACCGAGGATCGAATCCCGGCCCCGG
>PVKE010009761.1:0-43976 GCA_004027555.1 Craseonycteris thonglongyai | reverse complement strand
CCTGCCTTGGACAGGAGCACCAAAAGGGATAATCAAGGAAGCAAAGACAGTGTCTTACCTTATCTGTTCCTGACAGTGGTTCTATAATCATTCATCGTTGTGAACCTATGGGTATCTTCAGCTCGTACGAGTACTTTGAACATGAAATTCTGTTTTACTTCATTATAACTTCGAAAAAAGGTAACCCTGGCCCATTTAAAAAATGTCTTTGCCTGTGTTTATTAACACAGTATTAGTATTAGTAATAGTATTAGCTATATTTTCTCTAAATCATTTAGCTTTTAGGCTTTAAGAAGTATTTCTCAGAATTACGGTAGTATTCTGAGATATAATGAACAAGTCCAAGGTTTCTCTGTCACTACCTACCTCTTCTGGTCTTGTAAACTTTCAGGCTATATTTTAAAACTGAAGAGTCCTTTTTGATCGATTGATTAATTCATAATTAACTTTTTTCTAGAACTTTTCCAATTCTGTTGCAGTACCTAAAATCGCCTATAATGTTTTAGGTATGGATTTTGTGAGGCTAAGGAAATGCTTTGTTTCTGTTTACTTCCTGTTCATGCCCACCATTTTATTGACCTTGGATATCAAAACTAATGGAATAAAGAACTTCATTAAAATGACTTAATGTAACAAAGCTAATTATAATTCTATTATTCTGTCTCATAATAAAAGTAAAAATAAATCAGCACTTAGTTATACATTTCACAAATTACCTTTACTTGAAATGAGTGTATTACATGAAATTAGGACTTTTCTAAAAGGGTATACATACAGTCTACAAACCTTATCCCCTGGTATCATCTAGAACATGGACTTTGGAGTTGGACAGACCTAGGTTTCCATGTTGGTTGGACCAAGTAATTGTGTGACCTTACTCAAGTTGACTCCCTCTAAGCTTCTGTCAGCTTTTAGCTAATTCTGTTTTCTTTGGCTTTGAGTATATCTCCTATCTCTCTGACTTTATTTAGTTTCCTAATTTTTAAAATGATGGGTTTAAGCCCGATAGGTCATCTCCAGGTCCCTAACAATTCTAAAATGTGCTCATCTGGATTCTAAAGCACACATCAGATTTAGTCACTGCCTGCTCAAATTTCTTCATTAGATACTGAAACTAAAATTAGCCTCAGCACTGAAAAGCCCACCCTGACTGGCCCTGACTTGCCTTTCCAATGTTATTTCCTTATACAAACATGTGTTCTAGCCAAATGGTTTACTCACTACCTCATTATTCCCCATCTCATGTCTGTACACATTACTGCTATATCTACCTGAAAGGCCTTGCCCTTTCTCTTTCTACATCATTCAACAACTGCTGATCATGACCATGGAGTAAGTAATCACTGTATTTGATGACACGGATATAAATGTAAAACTCCCCACCTGCAAGGATCTTAGTGTCTACCAATGAGAGAAAATACGAAAACGTGTAAATGCACTGAAGTGTTATATGGTGCTATGGATAGAGTATGTGTAAGCTATACTAGGAGTCAAAGGAGAATGATCAATTTTGCTATAATAGATAGTAAGGAGGGTACATTAAAGAGGCTTCACAATTTGCTCAAATAAGAGACTGGTACACAATTTTATTTTATTTTATTATTCTTTCTAAGTTTCATGTCAAGGTTGTGCTAGCTCTGTGGAGTGATTTGGCTAGCTTTTTTCTTTTCTCCTCTCTGAAACAGTAAAGGAATTATCTGATAGTTGAATGTGTGGTAAAACTCACATAGAAAACTGCCTGGGTGTGGTATCTTTCAAGGAAGGTAGATTTTTCATACTGATTCTATTTTTCAAGGGTTGTTTGTTTTTCAGGAATTCTATTTTCCTTTCAAGTTATCTTCTATAATTTGTATTTCTGGAAAATCATCCACTTATGTACATATTTGAATAGATTTTCATAAAGTTGTGTATGATACTTGCACATGATTTAATTATTCACCACTGACTGCACAGTTAATGTCCCCCTTTTTCTGTTAAGATATATAATTCATTTTTTTGGCAAGTAACTTTTATGTTGGATTTGGCTCTTTCATAATTCTGTCAAAATTAAACTATAGAAAAAATTTGGAAGGATTTATTAAAGATTTGTTTTTATTGTTTTTGACACAAAGAGAGAGACACGGAGAGAATGGGAAGGGCCCAGAGCAGTCTCCATAGTTGTACATCATCAGTTTTTGACATAATTTTGTTTGGAAAGATTTCTTTTTCAGACCCTCATGTGAACTTCTATGTGCAAAAGGTGAATGTCTTTCGAAGAAATGTTTAAGGAAATAATTGTTTCTTTTTTTGAATGTGAAGATATAATCTTTAACTATGAACTGCAGCATATATTTTTTAGAATATCATGAACTAAAATCTCTACTCTTTAAAGGTAATATTCAGTCATAGGTTTTTTGGGGGTTTTTTTTCACTAGTGACCGATGAACTAATCATCAGAATAAAAGATACAACGCACTCTTATTAAACTCTAAAATTCAAACTAAAAAAATAGCACCCTCATAGAGAACTAATTTAATCTTTGCATCTATTAAAGTATAGAATTTTTAAAAAGCATTTCCCATTCAAGTTCAGTCAGAAAAGATAATAAGCTTTTTTTTGGATAGCAGCAAGGTCTTAGCATAGTGGTTCCTTGCTGTGGCAACACATTACAGTCACCTGCAGAGCTTTTTACAAAAGGGTTCACCCAGACCACTTACATCAGAATCTCCAATGAGGGAGGAGATATCATTGTTCTTTTACAGGTTCCCTAGGTGATACTCAATGTGCATCCAAGTTTAGAGCCACTGCTTGCAGCAAAGTTAAAAAAATAAAATAAATAAATAAATAAATTAAGCCATCTTTTTTGCATAACAGACCATGGAAAGGATAAAGCCCACATACAGAAGACTTTTAACAGTAGATTCTAAGTAGAAAATTGGCTTACCAAGCAGCTTTAAAAAAAGAAAGAAAGAAAGAAAGAAAGAAAACAAAGGAAACATAGAAATAAGCTCTCTGTGACTGAATTATCTGTCAGATAAGGAACATTTTTTATTTATTTTATGGATATTAGGAAACTGCTGTCTAATTTCACACTACAGGGCTCTTAAACAACAGTACATATCTTAATTAGAAGCTTAAAGCAGAGAGTTATGTAGTCTAGGAAAAAATTCTTTTGAAAAATATACAATAGATAGTGAAAAATATCAGTAAATTCATTTAAAAATAGTTTTTAATAGTGTATATGTGGATTATCTATATAACATGGTAGTATTTTTATTTAAATTCCACATACTCTTTATACTTCCTTTTGGAAAGTTACTGCCATCATCCTAGAACTATTTAACTTACTTTAGCAAAAATTTGATAATAATTTATTCTTTCCTTAACTTTTATTTGAGTAGGTATTTTAACTTTTCAGCCGCTTGGATTTGGTATTGCTTTTTGAGTTTATTGTTAATTTTAAGATACCTTTCTCAGAAAAGGTCACCTGAATTTGTTTACTAAATTAATCAAAAATACTTTAGCAGAGCTGTGAAACTTTAAAAGCTGTTGTCAGGCCTAGGGAAATATAACTTTACAAAGATAACTTTTTTCTCATACAAAAATAACTTTTTTCTCATAAAAAGTAAAACCTGTTTTTGCAGTGATTTAAAGGAACATGAACTGGTGGGAAAGTAAAAATGTGACCAATTTTAAATACAGTATAATTTGATCAGAGAAGCATTCAGCCTTGAGAATGTTGTATGTGCACCAGAAAAGACTATATAGTCATGTGTTGTAGGATGTAGTATCCTGTAAATGTCAACTATGTTCAATTGCTGTATCATTTAAAGCTGATAATTCCTTATTTATTTTCTGTTTCGATGATCTGTCCATGGCTGTCAATGAGGTGTTTAAGTCCCCTACTGTAATTGTATTTTTGTCAGTTTCTCCTTTTAGATCTGTTAGTAGTTGCTTTGTGAATTTTGGTGCTTCTTGGTTGGGGGCATTTATGTTAACAAGTGTCATGTCTACTTGTTGTATTGTCCCCTTTATCACTATTTAATGTCCATCTTTGTCTCTTACTATATTTTTATCGTGAAATCTGTTTGTTAGATGAGGGTAAAGGGAAAGGTGCGGAGGGAAGCGGTGGTGAGGTGGGGGGGAAAGGTATGGAGGGGGCATCAAATATATGGTGATAGAAAGAGAGCTGACTGGCTGGTGAGTACATAATGCAATGCATAGACAATATAATGTGGAACTATATACCTGGAAATAATGTAATTGTTATCACAAATGTCACCCCAATAAATTTAACAATATAAAAATAAATAAATAAAAAGTAAAAAAAAAAACAGTCAGAAAGCATTATTAAATACATTCAACTTGAAAACCCAAAATATTTAAGAACCTTTTTTTTCCAAATAAATGTATGTACTTCTGCATTAGCTTTCAACCAAAAAACAAAGATTTTCTATTTTAGAGATGATTTAAAAAAAAAAATCTTTTTATTATAAAACACACATAAACAAAATCAAACAAAATAAATGTATATTTTAATGAGCTATTATAAAGGAAGAGCCTCTGGAACCACACTTAGGTTGAGAAATAGAACTTTACCAGGTCCCTAAAAATACCACCATGTACTCTGTCATTATGTCAGCTTCTTCCCAGGACCCAAAAGTAACCTCGATCATGGCCATTAATCACTTTCTTGTATACCCATACAGTTTTTAGTCACCTAAATGTGCATCCCCTAAAACTAGCTTAATATTATGCACTTAGAACACTGTAATGTGTTTCTTAAATCTCTTTTAATCTACAAGTTTACCCTCCATTCCTTTTCCTTAAAATTTATCTGTTGTAACTACAGTGTCCCACATCCAGACTTTGTTGTTTGTATAATCATGGTGGTGTTCAACATGTTTCTCTGTGTTTTGAAAATTCTTCAAGTTGTCAGTTTTGGCAAGACGATATGGGATGATGTATTGTTTTATCAGGCACATAATTCTGTCTCTCAGTTGTCTCTCTTTTCTGATGTTAGCAGCTATGGAATCTCAGTGCATAAATCCATTAATTCCTTAGGGTTGCAAAATAGTGATAATTCGAATTATATTTTTCTGTTTTTAATTTATTAATTAGGATACTTTTCATAGTAAGACACTTGTACTAACTTCCTATTTGTTTTTCCAATGGTTGAATTCATATAATTAGGACAAATGTTTATTTCTTTTCTTTTATTTACCAATTTTCAAGTTATTGAATTGGTTCCCTATCATTCCCTGAAGGTAACCAATTAGTTTTTGTTTTTAAAATAGCATTTTAATTCATGGATTAAAACATATTTCATTTAATAGTTTTCATAAATTGTAATTGTTAATCTTTTGGAAGCTTAGATTGTCTTATCTTTGGCTCCTCTTTTTGTCATGGCCCCAGTGGTCCTGGGTAGCTTCCCTGCTATCAGGTATGATGGTATGTTCCATACTCATCTTGTACTTTTCCTGCCCCAGACCTTAAAATAGCCATTTGTTTAATAAACTCCAGGTTCTTTTAATGGAAAATGGCTTTTTAAGCAAAAGTTTGGGAGCTGGAAATATTACATTGTTATTGGATTGGTCATATTTTCTGGTTTTCTTTAGTAGAGAGAGCTAGAGATTTTATACATATATGTATTCAGAGCGAGATCATATTGACAACTTGTAACTCAAAATCAGGATTAGTGTTTTTAATTTAACTTCTTCTGTATTACATGGCTATCTCTTCTCTTCCATACCAAAAAGTCCTAGTGTCTGGGAACGGTGAATGAATTATAATAACTCTTTTTTTTTTTTTTTTAAGATTTATTTTATTGATTTTTGACAGAGAGAAACAGAGACAGAGAGATACAGAGAGAAGGGGGAGGACCCAGAGCTGTCTCCATAGTTGATATTAGTTTTCCATATAGTTTCACTACACAGGTGGGCACAGGGCTGCGCAGGGCAGGAACTGGGCCAGGAGCCTCCCACATAGGTCCCGGCAAGAAATGAACTGGGGGCACTCCCCAGTTCAGCATGTGGGTCCGCATGGGCCAGGGCCGGGATTTGATCCTCGGTCCCCAGGGCTTCAAAGCGAGCGCTTAACCCGCTGAGCTATCCCAGCTTTCCCTATAATAACTCTTAATTACTTGTTTACTTTTTATTCCACAGTCCACACTTAACAGCCTCAGAATAATCATAATACTATTAAAATTGCTAATGTAAATTACTTAGACTATTAAAAAACTTTGTGCCTATGTTTTTTCATTTCTACCCTTCCATTTTTAAATAGTTGTATTTTAGTTACATTATTGGACTATATAGTCATTTTATACAATGGTCTCTCTCTTTTAATCACCTTCTATTCATCATGGGTTTTTTGGTTTTGCTACTTAGTTGAACTCTCTCTTTCATGTGGGGTTGAGAGAGATTAAAACTATAGTGCTACCATTGTCGCTTTTCCAGAATCAGGGATGCTATGTTCATGGTCATGATAAACGCTTACTTTTTGTGAAAGGTTTAAGGTCTATGTTTATATTCATGTTTTTGCATGTGGCTATCCAGTTGTTCCAGTACTGTTTGTTGAAATGACTATACTTTGTCCACTGAATCACCTTCACTCCTTTGTCAGATAAAGTCAGCTGATCTGATCTGTGGATCTATTTCTGTGTTCCCTATTTTCTTCCATTGATCTGTTTGTCTTGTCTTTCATTAAGTAATTTTTTTATATATATTGTGTTGACTGTTACAACAAATAGTTCTGTGGTTTAGAGGATTTTAATAATGCAAATATAAATTGATAACTTTTATATACCAAAAATTATGAGTAAGGGAATGTTTATATTTTCTAGTAGAAATGTCTATTTTTCTAAGCTTGTAAGACATTTGTATATTTTATCCTAGCTCAGATTTCATTGAAAGCTATTAAAAATAAGAGATACATCCATGTGAAAACAATTATGAATATTTTGGTTTTAATTTATATATTTGGATAAGTGCAAGATGTGAAACAATAGGGAACTCTCATTCACTGCTTATTGGTAAATTAGTAAATTACTATGGAAAGCAACGTAGAAACAGTTACTATGTTTGAAGGTATGAATCTGCTACACTAAGAAAAACTGTCCCATCAACACAGGGAGACATTTAACAGTAGTGTTCATAACAACACTATTTTTAGTAGCAAAATATTGGAAACAACTTAAATGTCCACTAACAAGAAAATGAAAACACATTTTGTGGTGTGTAATTCAAAGGGTGGAATGCTATACTGAAGTTGAAATGAAGGAACTAGAGCTATAAAATTAAACCCCAAAAGAATAGCTTGAGTAAAAAGGAATTATAGCATGGTACAACATAATAGCATTTATATAAAATTTTAGAACATTCAACACAATGCTGTTTGAAATGGAACAAGACTATTGTTTTCTGTCCTATCTGAAAATGGTATGTTTTGTCAGTCTATCAGTGGTGTTTATTGAGCTACTACCATATGCCAGCAGAGTGCCAAGTATTTTAAATAAATGAAAGCAGTTTCATATTAACCTCCAAGCCACATCTTTTCAATGTTTAAAATCATCTTGCACATTTTATAGTTTACAACTAATGTCATCCATAAATTCTAAGTAACCAAATTTGGATTTTATTTATGGTCAGTATCTCTCATTCTTTTATCTGCTGTCCTCGCCAAAGAATCTAAGACTCTCTCTCCAAGAATAAGAGTAATAGCCAGGGAAAAGCCGGGACGGCTCAGCGGGTTGAGCGCTCGCTTTGAGGCCACGAGGACCAAGGATCGAATCCCGGCTCCGGCCCAGGCAGGACCCACATGCTGAACTGGGGAGTTCCCACAGTTCGGTTCTCTAGCTGTCTCTGTCTCTCTCTCTATTTGTCAAGAGTAAAATAGAAATAAATATGCACTAAAGATAAAATAATTACTCTCTATAAATATAAAAAAAGATATAAAAAAAAAAAAAAAAAGAGTAATAGCCAGTTGTTATATTGAGTGCTCCTCTGTCCTCTGAATATCAGGTACATTATTTTTAATTCATTTGGCAATCCCGCACATAGATGAAGAAATCCTCACTTTACAGGTAAGAAAAGTAGTTTCAGGAGGTTAACTTTCCCAAGATCCCATAACTGTCTGTTGCCCAAAGAAGTCAGACTTTGCTGCCTATGTGCTGCTTCTGCTGTGTGGTGTTGCTTATGACTCTTGTACAGACAGGGTTAGGTTCAATTTGGAATTAAATTCTGAATCTATTATAACTATGTAAAGTACTTTTAAGTATACATGTATTTGAAATTTGATGCTAATGTCGTCTCATATTTTTAGAGGCATATAAATTTGACCGTCTGTTCATAATATACTGCTTTCTAAATATTCTATGCAACATCATAGAAGAAACTTAAAGTTTTCCTTTTTATCTTCTATATAAACAGATGCAAAAGCTAACAGTTATGTTTTATTTTTGCATAATTTGTGTTGTGAGGAAGTAATATATAGGTTTTATTTGCTTCATTTTAGGAATATTTTTACATTTACAAAATATGCTCTTTATTTTCAGTACAACGCAATATAAGAACGAAACATCTCTAAAAGAAATCATCTTATTAAGAACCCTTGCCTTCCAAACTTCTGTAATCATGAAAAGCAAAATTGCCTATATTATGTAGTACTTGACAAATATAGCTCAGGACAAGCTCCTTTCTTTCTCTTCTGAAGGTTGACAGGCTCCATTGTTATTGCATGATTTGTGTTTTCAGTCCCATCACCTTTTGCTCAGTCTTCTCCTGTCTGAGGGACCTTCCAGCACACTTAAGTTTCCTAACACCCTGTGGTTCTTCTCATTCCCTCCCTCTGATCACATAGAGGAAGTTGTACATTTATGCAAACTTATTAATTACCTGTGCTTCTAAGGCAATGTGTCTTGCAGAGAACTTAGTCTTTAGAGTGAGACCTAAATTCAAGCTACAACTTTTATCACTTACTAACTTTCTGACCCTCATTTTTTTATTTCTAGAATATACAGTAGTCCCCCATTATCTATAGTTTTACTTTCCTTGGTTTTAGTTACCTTTAGTAACTACAGTCTGAAAATGTTAAATGGAAAATTGCAGAAATAAAATTCATAAGTTGTAAATTGCATGTTGTTCTGAGTAGCATGATAAAATCTATGCCATCCTGCTCCATCCCACTTGGGACAGCAGTCATTCCTTTGTCCAGGGTTTACTCTACCTGTGTGTTAGTCACTTAGTAGCAGTCTTGTTTATCAGATCGGTTATCACAGTATCACAGTATCACAGTGCTTATGATCAAGTAATTCTCATTTTACTTACTAATAGCCCCAAAGTGCAAGAGTTATAATACTGGCAATTCAGATTTGCCAAAGAGAAGCTGTAAAGCCCTTCTTTTAAGTGAAAAGGTGAACATAGTAACAAAAAAAAAAATATTCTGGGAAACTGGGATGGCTCAGCGGATTGAGCACTCCCTCACATTGCAGCCCCAGGCTCTAAAGATCAAGTCCCAGTCCGGACCCATGTGGACCCATATGCTGAACTGGGGTGAACTTCCCATGCGGGAGACCCCTGCCCATTCCTGCCTGGCACGTCCCTGAGCCCACCCGTGGAATGAAACTGTCGAAAACTAATGACATGCAACTATGGAGACTGCTCTAGGCCCACCCCCTTCTTTGTATCTCTCTCTGTCTCTGTCAAAAACAATAAAATCTTAAAAAAATATATTCTGAGGTTATTAAGATTTATTGTAAGAATGAATCTTTTATCCGTGAAATTACCTAATTTATAAATTTAAAAACTTTGTCAAAAATATTTATGTATAGGAAAATACATAGTATACAGGGTGACCCAAAAGTGGATATTTAGTATACAGTTTATTTGCATTTTATTACATTGTATATTACAATTTATATTTATTTAACACTGTTTAATTTTGTAAGTGCTTAAAATGTCTTCTATCAGTGTCACAACGTTCTTCGAACCTGTCCAATACACTGTGACACACAGTACTACACAAATTCTGGTCAGTTGTGATGAATTTCATTGATTCAAATGTATACGTACTTTTGAACCACTTTGTATATAGGGTTTGGTACTATCCACTTTTCAGGCATCCTCTGTAAACTGTAATAACTAAGTTTGGAGTATTGACAAGATTAAATAAAATTATGTGTGAAAAGTGATTAGCACAGTACCCTATTTTCTTCCTTATTATTGATGGGGTTACTCTTTTTTTTTTAAGATTTATTTTATTGTTTGAGAGAAGGTGAGAGAGAGACACAGAGAGAAGGGTGGGGGGGCAGAGCAGTCTCCATAGTTGTACATCGTTAGTTGTGCCATGGTTTAATTCCACACATATGGTTGTGGGGCTGTGCAGGGCAGGAACCGAACTGGGGGCCTCCTGCATGGGAGGCAAGCACATTCACTACTGAGCCATCCTGGTGGTTACCAGTTGTGCCACAGTTCAGCATATGGGTTTGCAAGGGCTGGGGTTGGGAGTCAAACCACGGACCTCGCAATTGCGAAGCAGGTGTTCAACTGCTGATCTACCCCAGAATCCCAGGAGTTACTCTTTACTGAAACTTATGTACACTCAAGTGTTTTTTAATCTTTAAATTTTTATGGTATCTTTAATTATGCCACACAAGACATTTTCTTTACTTAAATGAATTTTACCCATTTAGTTGGGAAGACAGGTGATCCTGTGACCTTCGCTAGCTTATTAGGTTAATCTGGCATTGGTAGTAGAGGAGCATACATGGAATCCATGGTCTTAAATTGGTTCTGGTCCCAATTCCAATGTGTGTGTGTGGTTTCCTCACACCAACAAGCAGTTCTTGGACATCAGCTATGTCCTGCAATTAATTCAATTCTGACACTACCCAGAAACATCACCAGATTCCACAGGTTAAGGGTTAAGTCCTACAAGACAGGCCCCCACACACAGTTCAGACCCAAGCACACTTGTATGTGCAGGTTGTTACCTGTGTTTTTGAACCACTGGCTACAGACCGAAGGTTCCCATTACCTCCTCCTTGGACTTCAGTCACAAATCCAGGTTATCATCTGTACTAATGACTGACTTATTATAAATCAGAGGTTCCCAAGACCTCTTCCTTGGGTTCAACTATTTTACTAGAGCAGCTTACAGAACTCAAGAGAAACATTTTACTTACTAGGTCACCAGTTTATTATAAAAAAAAAGATGTAACTCAGGAACAAACAGATGGAAGACATAAATAGGGCAAGAAGAGGGGAAGGGTGTGGTACTTCCATGTCCTTTGTAGGTCCTTTTGGGTTTACATGAAGGCTTCATTACATAGGAATAATTGATTAAATCACTGACCACTGACTATTGATTCAGCCTCCACCCACTCTCCCTTCCCTGAATGTCAGAGGATGGGACTGAAAGTCCCAACCCTCTAATCACATGGCTGACTCCATTGGCAGCCAGCCCCCATTCTCCAAAAGTCACCTAAACATAAGAAAAGACACCTTGATCACACAGCACTTAGAAAAATCCCTATGTTTTGAGAACTATGAGGCAGGGACTGTGGACAAAGACCAAAAATAATTCTTATAAATCACAATATTGCATTCCCCTTTTACCTTCTTTTGGTAATACTAGGGAGCCTATTGGCCGGTTTAAACACTTTTGGAAATGACAAAGTCTGGGTCCTTCTCACTAGACCTAGAGTCTAACTTATTCTATGTCAAGACTGCCATGTGGCTGGGCCCCTCCTTTTAGGCTGTCTGCACGTGTATGGACCCTACTCAAAGTCACCAGGCTTCTCAGTTTTCTGTCCTGAGGCTTCCTTAATAAAACTTTAAGCTTTCTGGAAGTATGATATTTTAGAGCATTATAATGTTCTGGTTTTTTTAATTCATGGTTTTAAAAAGTTTAACACATGCCTACTACCAGATAGCTTTTGACTAGCTGCCATACGGATACAAAAAAAAAAAAAAAGTGTGAACTAGATAAAAGTTTATTTTTTTAAGCTTACAATGGAAATGAGGACATATGACCCAAACATTAGAAGTAAATAAAAGGATGAATGTCATCAGAGTGTCATTGGCCAAGTTGGAGTGGGGAAGCAGGTATGGAGGTGAGATGGAAGGAAGGATGGTGCCTCGCTGGAAGGAATCCAGAAACGGATAGTACGGTATTTGGTTTTGTTCTTTATGGATGAGTGTGGTCTGAAGGAAAAACTGAGTTTCTGGGTGAAGAGTGGATTTCATGCAATGGACATGAATGAAGTTGTTAATAGACAAACTGAGGCATATTGAAAAATTTAAGAGTATTGGAGCAAAAATCAATTTTAATCAGGCAGCACTAAACCGGAAGTGGCTGGGGGCATTACACTGACAGAAGCCAGGGGAAAGGCTTATACAGAGAAAGTGCAGAAGCAAAGAAAGAAAATCTTTGACTGGCTATAACTTAAAGCCTATTTGGCTGCTTGTGACTGGTTATCCTTGGCATTTTGATTTTGTAACTTTGAGGCACTTACAGGCTTAGATTTTGGTTTGCTTATGTAGGCCCCCAGGGCATTCGAGCCACATCAAGCTAATGGCCTCCTTGTTTAATTAATTTAGCAAGTTATTGAGCTGGGAAAATGCAGGACACGGTTTAGTTTGAACTCAATAATGAGGGGAAACTGTAGGAGATAACACTAGAATTTGCAAGTCAGATCCTGTCCCTCCTTTGCTTATGGCTTCTCATCTCATTTAGAGAAGAAGCCAAAATCCCTACAAAATAGCTTACATACTACATAATCTATTCCCCTCCCCCAATTCCCACTACAGTGATCCCTTGTTTTTCCCGGTTAATGGGGACCAGAACCTTCCGCAAAAGCTGAAAAACCGCAAAGTAGGATTTGCCCCTAGGAATGTTCGTGTATGCGGGTACAAGAATGTTTTAAATATGTACACAGTATTCATACTTTACTCATTTAAGACAAAAATTACAACAGTACACGTATTTACTTAAACGTGTCAATGCTAATTAATAAGGTGAATTACAAAACCTTATACAGTAATAAACATGAATCAACATTGCTTTCTGAGAGAGGCGAGGAGGCTTGTGTGGGTGGCGGAGGAGAGGCTCTCACGTGACTCGTAGAAGCTGTAGGCTCACTCGGAGACTCTTCTGCTGGAGGCGCTGAGCTGACGGGAGAGCCGGGGGCTTTACCTTGGAGAGAAACATGGTGATGGGTCGTTGTTGTCTTTGTTTTTTCTTTTCCTTCAAAATTCCCCTGTACAAGGACATAACCCCGTCAACGGGGTTCTGGGCGCCCCGGAGGAAGCTTTCGCAGGGGCACAGCGCTTAGGCGGCATTATAAGGGCTTAATTAATAAAAAAAGTTATTGCTTAAACAAAACAAGTTATCGCCACCACAACACTAAAACCCCGTCAACGCTCCTTTCCGCAATGTGGCTGCCGACATGGTTGTATTTTTTCATTTTTATTTTTTGATGAATATTTTGGGGAAACCCATGAAGCACTGAAGCCGCAAAACATGAAGCGCAAAGTGGTGAGGGAACACTGTACTTTCCTCCTTGCTCCTCTCTTGTTTTTTGATCAGGCCAAGAGCCCCAACTCATGGTGTTTGTTTCCTCTTCCCTGAGTTCTCTCTACTTCTTTCACTTTACCTTTATCAGAAAGACCTGTCCTGATTTCTCTATATACACTCTTCTCCTCACTCCTGCTGCTCCATGAAATTTTATCATATGTATAGAAGTGTGCTCTTTAATGTTTCTGCATCTGATTTTGAAGATTTTGGCAAAATGTTAGAAAAATCTATATACTTTTAAAGGTTTATTTTATTGTGTGTGTGTGTGTGTGAGAGAGAGAGAGAGAGAGAGAGAGAGAGAGAGAGAGAGAAAGGCGGAGGGCCCAGAGCAGTTTCCACAGTTGCATTCCACACAGGTGGCTGTGAGGCTGTATGAGGCAGGAACTTAATTGGGGCCTTCCACATTGGAAGCATGCCCAGGTTCAGGACATGGGTTTGCACAGGCCAGGGCCAAGGCTGCCATTTGATCCCCAGACCTCACATTTGCAAGGCAAGCACTCAACCTGTTGAGCTATCCTGGCATCCCCAGAACAATATTTAATATCACTTTAATTCTACTCTACAGGTTCTTGGTATCCCACATTTACATACTAATAAGCCAAATGGCCTTTTGTTTATTTTTTTATTCTTCTGGCTAGGTATTTCTTGTAGCCTTTCCTTTTAACCAAAGGTGCTTTTTAAATTTTACTTCACAAGTATTAACAATTCATATTACTTACCAGGTCTTAATTATTTTTTCATTTTAAAATTGATGCATTACATTATTTTTTCTATTGGTTATTTGTCTACTTAACAACCCTTCATGTCCTTTTTGATAGTAAAATATTTCTGTGACTCTTAAAAGGATTCTAAAGTTTTTTCATTTGCCTATCCTGCCACTAATTAGAAATATATTTCTGGTAAATAATTTACCAATTTCAGAATTGGGAAGGATAGTGGGTGTGAAGAAGGTAAGCTAACTTGTTTCAAGTCCTTTATTCATTCTTTTAAAAATCAAACTTCTAACAGATTTAGATATTTTACTAAGTATATTTTACTAATAACAGACCTTATTCGTTTTTGTATACTCTGGGACATACCTGTCTTTTAGTTATTTACAGACTTTCTAAAACAAAGTGTTCAAATTAAAATCTTATAGTTTAATTTCTGCAGCTGTGCTATATATGTGCTAAATATATTTACATGTGTTCTATGTGAAGTTTTATACACATATGCATACTTAGATCTTGCTGATGTTTAAGGTAATAAATTGATGTTCAGTAGAATGCTAGATTAACATACAGGACTATGTGTGACAGCTGAAGAAAAACTAAAGTCTATGTGAACATACTTGATACATTTCTTATAGGTTCTGAGTTCTGTTCGCACAGAGTGGGATCCACTGGATGTTCGCTTTGGCACCAAACAGACTTATCAAGTGTTGACAGTGGAACGTTCCTTCAGTGTAGACAAAGAGCCCATGGCTGACAGTTGCATCTATGAATGTGTTCGAAACAAAATCCAGTGTATCTCAGTCACCAGAATACCACTACGATCGAAGGCCATTAGCTGCTGCAGGAATGTTACTGAAGACAAACTGATTTTGGGCTGTGAAGATTCTTCAGTAATTCTTTATGATACTCACCGTAGTGTGCCTCTCTTCGCCCAGGCTGAACTTTTGCCCTCATTAATAAGGTGCCACCCAAGTGATGCAATTCTGCTAATTGGCAGCAACCAAGGAGAGCTGCAGATTTTTGATATGGCTCTATCCCCTATTCACATCCAGCTCTTGGCTGAAGACCGCTCACCCAGGGAAACGCTGCAATTCAATAAATTTTTTGATGCTTCTAGCAGTTTTGTTCAAATGCAGTGGCTAGTTCCACAAGTTGTTGCTCAGAAGCCTGAAAGTGGGAGCATCTATGATCTCCTCTTCCTCAGGTTTGACAGAGGACCTTTGGGTGTACTGTTGTTTAAACTTGGTAAGTCAAGAAGTTGGTGAGTAAATAAAGTGTTTATCATGGCAATATAATTAAAGCAATAAAGTTATTCTTGGAATGTAGATTTTCTATTGGTCATCCCATAAATATGCTTGCCTTTCAAACATTTTTATATAGTGTCCTTAAGAAATCTTTGTGTATGATTTTCTACATGTCAAGGAGTATTAGATATTGAAGAATTTGGAAATTGCAGTTACCCATTGTGATGTATAAAAAGTATGAACTTTCACATTTGATACTTTACAAAATAAACTGCGTACTAAAAAAATTCCTTAATAAGTAGTATGTGAATATATTAAAAGCAGTTAATATGTCCATTAAAAATTATGGGTGGTAGGAATGTAACACTTTTTCTGTTAAAATTATTTTAGATTATAGGTGTCCATTGCTTCCCAAATTAGAATTGTTTAAACTTTAAAGCATGTGTTTTAAAAGAGAAAGCAAATGTTTAATTAGAATTTGCTAAATATTTTGTATAACTTTTTTTGTTTCCCTTTTAGATAAAAATATTCAAAAGAATTTATCAATATTATGAATAAATTGTGTAATAATATAATCCATTTCAACCAGGAAACTTCAAAACAGAAATTTGTGATTTACTTGCCTTTTGCAGTTTTTCATTACAAGTTATACCCTGGAATATATGATATTCTTTAGTTTTGTATAATTTAACATTTTTGAAAGAAACTCATTTATGTTAAAATAAAAAGATTTTATTTACTGCACATTATTGCTACTTAAAAATAATAAAAAAATAAACACATTTAAAAATGCTTACAGGTGTTCACTTTATGGCACAAAGTTAAGTTTCTAAGGCATTGTAGTATTTATTAAATAGCTATTAGTTTAATTTTTTTTTATGGATCTACTTGCCTCTGAAATTGAACACATGAAATAAATCTAGTAAAAATGACTTGGTTAATGGATATAATATAAGGGTTCTCTGTATTTTTTTTTTCCTAAGATTTAGTTCATTGTTTTGAGAGAAAGTGAGAGAGACAGAGACACAGAGAAGTGGGAAAGGCCTAGAATTATCTTCAGAGTTGTATATCATTAGTTTCTTTGACATAGTTTCATTCCACACAGGTGAATGTTGGGTCACACAGTACAGAACTAAACTGGCGGCCTCCCTCATGAGAGGTGAGAACCTTCATTGCCATCTTGGCTGTTACCAGTTGAGTTGCGGTTCAACATGTGGGTTGGCATGGGCTGGGGCCGGGATTTGATCCGCAGACCTCATGGTTGCACTGAGCTATCCCACATGTTTTTGCACATAAAAATACAACTAAATATATTCATAATGCTAATATTATCCAAGAAAAAATGTTTGGAATCTCATTTATTATGAGATAATCCAGTTCTACTTTGCCCCATGGGAAGTTTAGCAACTGTATGTCTCCATACACAACACTCATTAAAGTGGATTTTGCATGTCTGTGAAAACACACACACAGGCACACACCTTTTATAAATTACCCAGTTACCTGTCAAACTGAAGGCTGTCTGCCCACATATACCTAGCTTTTCTTTAGCCATCCCTTATGGTCCTACTCACAACAGCTTTTGTGAAAAGCACAGCTTTCTGTTCCTATCTCTATCACATTTGCTTTCTTACTAAAGTAAACAGGGTCTTGGTATAGGGATTTAGAGGGCTTCCTGCTAATTGCCAGCTTGTAAACTTAATTGGTCTGTCTCCCTGGGCACTTTTCCTAAATTAATTAGGCATTGAATTGGCTGTCACCTCTTTTTCCCAAGAAGGTCTCTTGGAAGAAAATTATCCAATAGAAGTCAGGCACTCGAATGAAAAGGTGATAAATTCTACAACTGACATTTATCATTTAAATTTTATTTCCAATATGATCCTCTTTTTTTAAGATTTAGTTTATTGTTTTTGACAGAGACAGAGAGAAGGGGGAGGGCCCAGAACAGTCTCCATAGTTGTACATCATCAGTTTTTGACATGGTTTCATTTCATATAGGTGGGCGGGGGCCACGCAGGGTGGGAACAGGGCTGGGGGCCTCCCTCACAGGAAGCACACCCCATTTAGCATATGGGTCCGCATGGGCTAGGGCCAGGATTCAATCTTTGGTCTCCAGGGCTGCAAAGCAAGTGCTTAACCGACTGAGCCATCCCAGCTTCCCCTCAATATGATTCTTAATATTTTATAGGATAAGGAAATTTTACAGTCTTACAGTTTTACAGGCTCTTTAAAAGATCTATAAATGAAGTTTCCTAGGATTTTAAAAATGTATTATAAGATTAATGTTTATTATAGGTTTTTTTTCCTCCATAGAAAAAGTAGATTCCTTGAAACTAGATTCCAACTAACAGCTTTATTTTTTTAAAAAGAAAACCCTGTTTAAATGACAGATTTTTCTTAGGATCTTATACTAAATACATCCAAAATTTTTAGTATACTTTTTGAATTAACACAGTGCTGATTCTGGGCATCCATGCGGAATTTTCATGTATAATTCAAGTTACTGCATATATAAACAGGTAGTTGCATGTGCAGTTTCCCTACTAGGGAGCATTTATGAGATTTTTTTTCTTACGCTTGTTATGCAAGCCTTTGGAAAATTTGACATGAAAGGTATAGCTTACAATTTAAGAAGCTGAGATAGATCATAGTTGAAAATAGAATGCTGTCATGTAAATGTGGCAGTCAGGCTGGTGCCAGTGCGCTAAGACTTTTGGAGTTTGACACTTAGGTCAGTTAGCATAATGTTGAAGGAAAACTCTGAAGGCTAGTGCTTCCATTTAAATCCTTATAATCATCAACCAAATGCATTAGTGACTAAAAGGCCATCACCATTGTTATTAGAAGAATTTGAAGAACATGTCTTCTTCAGGAGGCACTAGAAATGTCATCCTCTCCCATACAGAAGCCAAGAAGTACTATTTTATACAAAGCAATATGTAACCATAATTTCTTTACCTGACAGTCATCACATACATACACTATTAATGTTTTTTTAAAGGAATCCCTAATTATACTACTGAGATATTAAAGTTTCTCCATTCTCAACAGTACCTTTTCCAACCTTCACTTCTCTCTTTAAACTCACATGATCTGCTCCCTCAACAGAGAATCTCACCTTTTATCTGCTGCTTGCACTCGTCCACTCACCTACCCAGCCAACCAACTACCGGTAACCAACCATTTATTTACATGTGCATAAATCTTTCCTTCTCTTTCCTTCTCATTTCAACAGAAGAACCCTTCCTCTTGTCCAAGACTAGTTTTACCACTATTTCACTCTGGCTCCCTCAACATTCCCTTTGACACCTTTAATTTGTGACCCTCCGCAGTCTCCTAACAAGTCTCACTACATCAGCAGATACAGGCCGAAGCTACATCATAAAACAAATAAATACATCTCTTCCTTAAAATTGTTTCACCTCTGTTATCAATCAAATGTTCACCTTTCTTTCATAGTGAAACTCTTTTGAAATAATAGTAAACACTGACTTTCTCTGCTTCTTCACTTCCTATTCACTTCTTACAGCACCGAATTCTGGCTCCTGTTTTCTGTGTTCTCCTAAACTGCTCTAGGAAAGGACACCTGTGACTTCTTACTTGATATGTATATTTCTCTTATTTACTTAATGACTTCTCAGCATTTAATGATTGATGAAGATTACTTCCATTGTTATTGAACTGTCATTATCATACTTGTTTTCTATGACCCCTGATTCTGTTTTTCATCACTTTTATATGCCCTTCTTCTGTCTACTCATGAAAATGTTGAGGGTCTCTGAGGTTTTATTTTTAGCTCTCCTTCCGTTTTATACAGATTGAAAATTTTTTTGTAATTTTTTTATCCCACCTCTGACTTCAGCCCATACCACACCTGACTACACATCTGCATATTCACCCTGGCTGCTGGTTACCTCCCCTTGGCTGTACACTAGTGCCAAAGACTCATTATGTACAGACAGGAAGTCATTATCTTTATCCCGTAACCTACTTCTCTTCATTTTCAGTATTCTTCATTTTGGTAGGTGGTACAGTTAGTTATTCAAATGGAATCCCAAGTAAGAACTCACCCTGGAATCCTCTCTTACCCTTAATGCCATATCCAGTCAGTAACAAAACCCCATAAATTCTACCTTCTAAATAACTGCCAATAACATTCTATTCTGTCTTGATGTCATTACCTTAATCTAGACCTTTCCTGTTTTACCATGATTAAGCAGTGGCTTTCTGTCTGTAATTTTCTGCCTTCTGATCTTCCCACCTCCCCTCCTTCACACACCCAATTAACCTACCTGTAACAGTACAAATTTGGTCATGGATTCTCCAGCCTGAAATTCTTCAGTGGTTATAAACCCTTGTCTATCTCTGTTTCCATCTCCCCAGCTGGGCTACACCAGTATAGCTCCCCAATCACTGCACATGTGCTCTCATACTCTCCCTTTCCCATGGTGATATTGATAGTATTCCATCTACCTAGTATGTCCGCACAATGCTCTCAGAGCCTACAAAGTTGGGAAAAGGTTAACTGTTCAAAGTGATAATATTAAGAAAAATCAAAGCTAACATTTTCCCTCTAATAAGATTTTGAAAATCAGAGGAAACATGTATGTGCATGTGTGTATGTCTGTTACTAAAAAAACAAGTACATAGCATGATTTTTCTCTTAAAAATTTTTATAAGTATTCTACCTTTAAAAGTTATTTTTAATGAGTGATTTAAATATTATTTTACCCAGATGGTAATTGCTGGAAATTTATTGCTGGAAAGAAATGTCAGATACTTTATATGCCTAGTCATCTTAAAATTGGATCTCAGGGATGCTGGGATAGCTCAACAATTGAGCACTTGCCTTGCACCACGAGGTCCAGGGATCGAATCCCAGCCCCGGCCTGTGCAAACCCACATGCTGAACTGTGGCTCAACTGGTAACCACCAGGATGGCAGTGAAAGTTTTAACCTTCCTTGAGAAGGCCCCCAGTTCAGTTCTGCCTCACACTGCCCCACATCCACCTGTGTGGAATGAAACTGTGCCAAAAAACTAATGACGTACAAGTATGGAAACTGATCTGGGCCCTCCCCATTTTCTCTCTCTCTCTCTCTCTCTCTCTGTCTCTCTCTCTCTCTCTCTCTCTGTCTCTCACCTTCTCTCAAACAATAAAAAAATTCTAGAAAAAAAATTAGATCTCATATTTCAAATGGGCTACTATTACAGACATCATTCTGTGTTCTTCAAACGAGAGTGATGGTAGACTTTTAATTCAAGTTTATGGAGGTATAGTTTACATAAAATTATGTACCTATTTTAAATGTACACTTCAGTGAGTTTTGACAAATGTATATGAGATCTGACAATTAAGTTTGCAAAATTGTCACCGTGTACTTACATTGGCAGCACTGTACAGACAACTCGGTAAGGTTTCATAACCTTGGTATATTAGTGTCTCATAGCTGTGTTCATGTTGATATGTGGCAGTGTCTTGCTCAGTGACATTCATTATTGCTGTTACATGTTTTTGTGTGCCATCATGAGAATGTCAGAGCTTGAATTAGAGGAACAAACAAACATTACATTTCTTGCTAAACTTGGCAATATTAGAAGTAAAATCAGGGACATGTTAGTCCAAGTTCATGGGGATAATGCCATGAAGAAAATGGCAGTATATAAATGGATAATATGTTCTTTTGAGGGGAAAGAAAACATCACTGATGAAGGGAGGTCAGGGTGGTCAGTAACAAGCAGAACTGACTAAAACTTTGAAGAAAACGTCGAATTGTGCGTCCAAATCGGCTCCTGTGAGAAGTATAGCAGATCAGGTAAACATCATTAGAGAAACAGGAAAATCTTAACTGAAAATCTTGGAATGAGAAAGGTGTGTGCAAATATAGTCCCGAAGGAGCTTACTGATAAACAAAAGCAAAAGAGAGTCAAAGTTTGCTAAGACCTTTTGGAAAAGCAAGACAATGTTTTGGGGCATGTTATTACTGGTGATGAAACATGGGTGTACCAACATGACCCTGAAACAAAGTTTCAAAGTGCACAATGGACGTCAGCCAATTCTCCATGACCAAAAAAGTCCAAATCAAGTGTCAAAATGATGTTGTTAATCTCTTTTGATATCAGAGGCATTGCTTCTTATGAATTTGTACCACCTGGACAAACAGTCTATTTGGAAGTGCTGAAAGGGCTGCGTAAAAAAGTTAGACAAAAACAACCTGAAATTTTCACCAACATGGCTCTTGCATCATGACAGTGCACCAGCTCACACAGCACTCTCTGTGAAGGAGTCTTTAGCAAGTAAATCACTGTATTGGAACACCCTCCCTACTCATCTGATCTGGTCCCCAGTGACTTTTCTTTTCCTGAAGATAAAGGAAATATTGAAAGGAAGACATTTTGATGACATTCAAGACATCAAGGTAGTATGACATGGCTATGATGGCTGTTCCAGAAAAAGAGTCCCAAAATTGCTTTGAAGGGTGGATTAGGCACTGGCATCAGTACATAGCTTCTTAAGAGGAGTACTTCGAAGGTGACCATAACAATAATTCAGTAATGAGGTAGGTAGCACTTTTTTTTTAAGATTTATTTTTATTGTTTTTGGCAGAAAGAGAGAGACAAAGGGAGGTCCCAGAACAGTCTCCATAGTTGCACATCATTAGTTTTTCCACATAGTTTTATTCCACAGGTGGGCATGGGGCTGGACAGGGCAGGAACTGGGTTGGGATCTCACCCCAGTGAGAACCAAACTGGGGGCGTTCCTCAGTTCAGCATATGGGTCCACAC
Organism: Craseonycteris thonglongyai; assembly: GCA_004027555.1. Lineage (NCBI taxonomy): Eukaryota > Metazoa > Chordata > Mammalia > Chiroptera > Craseonycteridae > Craseonycteris > Craseonycteris thonglongyai. The sequence goes on along the minus strand of PVKE010009761.1, from coordinate 21,681 downwards.
AGGGCGCAGCCAGGATTTGATCCTCGGTCCCCAGGGCTGCAAAGCAAGCGCTCAACCCACTGAGCCATCCCAGCTTCCCCAGTAGCACTTTTTCTAGGGTAATTGTTAGACCTCATATATCCCCATAATTACCACCACATTTAAGATAACATTTTCTGTTCATTTTTTAATTGGATCGTTTATTTTTTTGTGGTTGAGTTGTATGAGTTCTTTATATATATTTAGGTATTAGTCCCTTATCAGAGGCATTGTTTGCAAATATTTTCTCCCACTAAGTTGGTTTCCCTTTTACTTTGTTGGTGGTTTCTTTTGCTATGCAGAAGAAGCTTTTTAGTTTGATAGTCCCATTCATTTATTTTTGTGTTTACTTCCCTTGCCTTTGTGCTCAAATTCATAAAGTGCTCTCTGAACACAAGGTCTATAAGTTTAGTACCAATGCTTTCTTCTATGCACTTTATTGTTTCAGATTTTATGTGCAGGTCTTTAATACACTTTGAGTTAATTTTGGTATATGGTAACAGTTCACAGTCCAGATTCATTCTTTTGCATGTGTTTTTACAATTTTCCCAGCACCATTTATTGAAGAGGCTTTCTTTTCTCCATTGTATATTTTTTGCTCCTTTGTCAAAACTTATCTGTGCATATATTTGTGGGTTTAGTTCTGGGTTTTCTATTCTGTTCCATTGGTCTGTATGTCTGTTTTTATGCCAATACCAAGCTGTTTTGATTATTAACACTTCGTAGTATAGACTGAAGTCAGGGAGCATGATGCCTACAGCTTTATTTATTTATTTATTTATTTATTTGGAGGGTTGCTTTGGCAATTTGGGGTCTTTTGCGGTTCCCTATGAATCTGATGATTTTTTAAAATGTATTTCTCGAAGGAATGTCTGTTGGATTTTGATTGGAATTGCATTAAATCAGTGTATTGCTTTGGGTAATATGGCCATTTTAACTATGTTGATTATTCCAATCCATAAACACAGAATATCTTTCCATTTCTTTGCATCTTCTTCTGTTTCATTTAATAGTTTTTTTCAATTTTTCATGTATAACACTTCTCCCATGAAGACATACAAACAGCCAACAGATATATGAAAAATGTTCAACATCACTAGCAATTAGGGAGATACAAATTAAAACTACAATGAGATACCACCTCACACCTGTTAGAATGGCTGTTATCAACAAGACGGGAAGTTGGGATGTCTCTGGGTTAAGTGCTCACTTTGCAGCCCCAGGGACCAAGGATCGAATCCTGGACGTGGACCGTGTGGACCCATATGCTGAACTGGGGAGTACCCACAGTTCAGTTCTCACCAGGTGAGAACCCAGCCCAGTTCCTGCCCTGTGCGGCCCCGCACCCACCTATGGAATGAAGCTATGTGGAAAAACCAATAATGTGCAATTATGGAGACTGTTCGGGCCCTCCCCCTTATCTCTGTCTCTGTCTCTGTATCTCCCTCTCTGTCAAAAACAATAAAAATAAATAAATAAATCTTTTAAAAAACAAACAAAGAATAACAAGTGCTGGAAAGGCTATGGAGAAAAAGCAACCCTCTTACACTGTTGGTGGGAATGTAAATTGGTACAACCACAATGAAAGGCCATATGAAGGTTCCTCAAAATATTAGGAATGAAATTGCCATATGACCCAGCAATCCCTCTTCTTGGGTATCTACCAAAAAATTTTAAAAACCTTAAATTGCAAAGATATATGTACCCCAAGGTTCATCGCAGCACTGTTCGTGGTGGCCAAGTTATGGAAACAACCAAATTGTCCTTTGATAGATGACTGGATGAAGAAGTTGTGGTACATTTACACAATGGAATACTACTCAGCGATAAGAAAAGATGAAATACAGCCATTTGTGGCAACATGGATGCACCTTGAAACCATCTTATTAAGCTAAATAAGTCAGACTGAAAGAATCAAGAAACATATGACCTCACTTATAGACTATAAAACTGAATGTAACAAAGAAACAAAAACTCATGGACACAGTCAATAGTTTAGTGGTTACCTGAGAGTAAAGGGGAAGGTGGGTGGGAAGATGGGGAGTAGGAAGGGGGCATCAAATATATGGTGATAGAAAGAGAGCTGATTTTGGGTGGTGAGCACATAATGCAATGCATAGACAGTGTATTGTGGAATTGTACGCCTGGAAACGATGTAATTGTTATCAACCAATGTCAGGCCAATAAATGTAACAATTAGAAAAAAATATTTTCATTACTCGCCATAATTCTCTCAGGTCATTTGCAGTCAATCGCTGTCCCCTTCAAAGCTGAAGAACATTGACCTGCTTTCTGTTATTACAGATTAAATTTGTTTTTTCTAGAATTTCATAGAAATAAACTCATAAAATAGTCTTTTGTGTCTGGCTACTTTCACTCGGCATTGATCTGTGAGAATCTTCCATATTAATGTGTATATTTGTAAGTTTCCCTTTTCTGAGTAATATACCATTATATAGATGAGCCAGAATTTGTTGATAAACCTTTGAGTTGTTTCCAGACTTAAGCTAGTATCACTAAAAATGCTATGTACTATCATGTACAACTCTTTGTCTGGACATATATTTTAATTTTTCTTAGGGAAAACCTAGGAGTAGAATGATTAGGCCATATACTAAGTATATCTTTAACTTAAGATGCAACTGACTGTTCTGTAGTTCTAGTTGCTCCAGATCCTCAGTAACACTTGGCATTAATGGCCTTTTTAGTTTCAACCATTCTAGTGAGTATATAGGCATGTTAATTTGCATTTCTCTTATTACTGTTGGAGGTGAACATCTTTTTAAAGCTTATTTGCCATGTATCTTCTCTAATGAAGTATATCTTCAAGTATTTTGCCCTAATTTGATTATTTATTATTGAATTGTAAAGTTTTCATATATTCATATATATTTTGTAAGATGCTAGTATAGTGAATATTTTCTTCCAGCCCGTAGTTACCTTTTCATTTTCTCAACAGTGTGTTTATGTAACAAATTTTTTATTTTAATGAAATCCAATTTTTTTTAAAGATTTATTTTATTGTTTTTGACAGACACACAGAGAGAGAAAGAATGGGAGGGGGGCCCAGAGTCATCATCAGTTTCGACATAATTTCCTTCTACACAGGTGGGCGGGGGTCTCGCAGTACAGAAACTGGGCTTGGGTCCTCCTGCATAGGAGACACGCTCCCTTGAGCCAGAGACTGAGCTGGGGGTCGAGAACTAAACTGTGGGCCTTCCGCATGGGAAGCACACCCCAGTTCAGCTTATGGATACGCATGGGCCAGGGCCAGGATTTGATCTTCCATCCCTGGGGCTGCAAAGCAAGTGCCTAACCCCCTGAGCCATCCCGGCTTCCCCCAATTCTTAGATTTATTTCATGGCTTGTGCTTTTTATGACTTAAATCTTTGTCTAACTCTGTTTTCTTCTAGAAGTTTTATGGTTTTAGTTCTTACAGTTAGGTTTATGGACTATTTCAAATTAAATTTTTGTGTATGGTGTGAGATATGAGTCGATGTTCTTTGTATACTTAAAAAGAATGTGTATTGTTTCATTGTATGAAGTGTTTTATAAATGTCAGTTAGGTCAAAATCATTGATAGTGTTAATCAAATATTTTCTGTTTTTACTGATTTTCTGTTTATATACCGGTAGACTCAACTAATGAGAGAGAAGTGCTAAAATCTTCAACTATAATTGTAGAGTTGACTTTCTTCTTTTAGTTTTTGCTTTATTATTTCAGAGCTCTGTTATTAGGTGCATTTAAGATTATATTCTTGAATTTTATTATAAAGGTATAGAATTTTAGGTTTTGGCTTTTTTTTATTCAACATTTAAAAAATATCTTACTGTTGTCTTTTGGCTTGCATAATTTTAGAAGCAAAATTTGCAATTATTCATATCTCTGTTTCTCTGTATATCATAGGTCTTTTTGTTGGCTACTTGTTTTAAGATTTATTTTTACTGTTTTTGACAGACAGACAGACAGACAGAGATGGAGAGAAGGGGGAGTACCGAGAGCAGTCTCCATAGTTGTACATTATTAGTTTTCAACGTAGTTTCACTCCACAGGTAGTCATGGGGCTGTATAAGGCAGGAACTGGGCTGGGGGCCTCCCACATAGGAGGTACACCCCTGCAAGCTGGGGGCTTCCTACATGGGAAGCATGCCTAGGGCAGGAGCTGAACTAGGGGCCTTCCAAATGGGAAGCTCGCCTTAGAGAGAAACAAACTGGGGGCACACCCCAGTTCAGCATATGGGTCCACACTAGCCGGGGCCAGGGTATAATCCTTGGAACCTGAGGCTGCAAGCAAGGGCTCAACCCGATGAACCATCCCAGCATCCCCTTGTTGGCTACTTTCCAATAATTTTTCTTTATCACCTTTTGTACAATTGAATTATGATTATATGTTAGATTTTCTTCTCAAAATCAGTTCTTTCTCTTGCTAGAAGTAGTACATAGGGTATAGAGTCAATAAATTTCAGATATTTTCAGTTTATTGAAAATTTTCTACACATTAATATCTACTTCCAAGGAACCACCCTTTCTGAGGACTTCCAGTGCTTGACTGTGGGCTCATGAAGGCTTTTGAACAGTAGCATTAATTCTACCAACATAAAAAGAATAGTTAAATGTTTGTTATTGCTCAGTATAGTCAGGGCAATTCCCTAGATTCCCTATCAAGTTGAGTCCTGTTAGATATAGTACAATTCTCATCTTGATGTGACTTGAAGTTAGTATGTAGAATTTTGGCATTTTTCCTTTGAACTAATATATTTTTGAAAACCCTGAAACCTGTAACTATTACAATTAAATGATGATAATGATGAGAGTAATGAAAAGAATTGCTGTAATACTTGACATACTTTACAACTTAATAATTTCACATACATTTTCCCATTTAGCTTTATGATTATTTGTACTGAGAAGTTTTTATACACGCAAATCTGTAAATATTGACTGAAGAAAAAAAGATTTTACAGCCAGTCATTTTTTTTTTATTTTTTTTTTTACTGTTTTTGAGAGAGAGAGAGAGAGAGGAGAGAGATAGAGACAGAGAGAGAACTGAACTGGGGAAACTCCCCAGTTCAGCACATGGGTCCGCACAGGCCGGGGCCAGGATTCAATCCTCGGTCCCCGGTGCTGCAAAGTGAGCGCTTAACCCACTGAGCCATCCCGGCTTCCCCAGCCAGCCATTTTTAAGAAATTTTAAAAATAATAACCTGCTTAAAAGCCCTACTACTTATTTGTCATTTATTTACATACAAATTGTTCATTTCAAATGAGATAAGCCATATTTAAAAGGTGATAAACCTAAACTAGAACAGAATGCTCCCCCTTGTGTTTTGTGTTCTTGTTCCACTAAGATTAGAAGTGGATTTTTTTTTCATTTTAAAAGGACGGACAAACGTGTTTATATTTTACCAACATATTTTATAGCAAATAATGGTTGTAAAGGGGTCAATGGCAGGATTAGTACTTTAATAGAATAGAATAATCTCTAAATGCCCATTTAAAATAAATTGGTATGTGATATTTATAAAGAAACTATCAATTGAGAGTACCCATTAATAAAAACAGACTTAAAAGCATTTATATAGTCACTTATATTTGTCATGGATATGTGTATATTTGTACTTCCCCCTGTGCCCCAAGCACATGGAGCTACTAGATGCAATTTAGAACTAATGGAGATGGTCAATAAGAATTTTGTTTACATCAAAATCCTGTCTTTAAATGTATATAACAGAGGCCTAAACATTTGATGGGGAAAATAGGGTTAGCTATTGTGATCTACCTAAAAATTCTTCTCATGCTTACTTACTTTTATTCTAAGCAGGTTGATTATGGAGAGTATAAATCAGTTAGTATGTGCTGAAATGATAAGGATAGCTAGATAGAGTTGGTAGGTGTTATTTGAAATGAAGATTTAACTGTAGAGCTATATTATTCTTGGCTCCCCAAATTCCACATTTCTATCACTTATGTAAGACACAGTTATTGTACTTTTCTTTTATAGTAAAGTTAACTGTTTTTGTTATTTTACTTTTTATTTTTTAAAGATTTACCTTGGTTTAATTTTTTTTCCCCCCCCCTGTGGCAGGTATCTTCACACAGGGACAGCTGGGCATGATTGATATCATCTTCCAGTACATTCACTGTGATGAGATCTATGAGGCGATAAGCATACTGAATAGTATGAACTGGGACACTATGGGCTACCAGTGCTTTATCAGCATGAGTGCCATTGTAAACCATCTTCTTAGACAAAAGCTCACTCCAGAGAGAGAAGGTGAGACTTGAAATGTATTTCATAAATGGGTTTTACATATACATGAAGTACATTTTTGAGTCAGTTATTTTTTAAGAATGTTTTTGAGTTATGTTATTGGAGATTAAAAGACAAAATGTTAATACCCTATTAAAACTGACAAGATATCAAATAATCATACTTAATAAATAGTATTTACCAACATAAAGAACAATTTTTCTGTTTTGTACCTATGTTGGGACTCACAATTCAGTCATTGTGAATTTCAGTCCAAGTTCAAGTGTGGAATGTACTCAAATTTCACACTTTGATCAAGAATTTAATGTACTCGCTAGGGTCTGGTAGACAAAGGGCCCCAAACAAAGGTCTTTTATTGCATTTATTCTTCCTTTATTTTAGATATCAATATTTTTCTCTCACACCCCTGTTTTTTTGTCCAGACATTAGTCCTTACATGTGTTTGTGTGTATGTGTCAGTGTCAGTGCCAGAATTGCAGCCCTAGTGGCTCCTTGCTTACATTCTTACTTACAGTTCTGATACCCCTTTCCTTTCTGTCTGCTTGGATTTCCTTTCCTTCCCCTCAGTAAGTAATTTTTTCTATAGGATCTCAGATGTTTAATGTCAAAGAGAGGTAAGACACTGTTTTTGTTTAAAAAAAAAAAAGGGAAAATATGTGCCACATACAGTAATGAAGTTAATTTTTATATTTGTCATTTATCTAGTATGTTATTTTATTATGATTTATATATTTGCTTAATGTAAAATACACCTAAACATTTTTGCATTTGCACCTTTACTTCAAATCTTTGCAAATAAACATTCACATCAGTAGTGGGAAGTCATGGCTAAACTCAGAAAATTATTTACAAGGTAAGGAAAATAGGAACTAAGGTCTACTGGAGAACCTTTTTTCCCTACTGTTTTCTTTGCATATTTATAGAGTTTCTTATTTGATTTTATTATGTTTCAGAACTAAACAAATTGTTTAGATGGAATTCTGTACATAGCCTTCATTTTAGTAACTTTAGAGAAAAATATTAAGAACAGGTTCCTTCAGGAAATCTGCATCATGGGATGTGGCCCAACACACAAGAGATCCACAATAAATATTTATTTAATGTTAAATGAATGTGCTTTTGGGGAGTAGTCCAACTCATCTATGGAAATTCCAGTATTTCTACAATGAGAAAATGCCTAGCACAGTGCTTAGATAATAGTTGAGAATACAGAGTATAACTGCAAAATTGTAGGTTCTAGATATTATGGTAATATTTCTGCCTGCAGAGTTATCGCAAGTAATTATATCTTATTATTGGTACACTTTCAAGACTGGGTACGTAGTAGAAAAAAAGAAGAGTCCTTAAAGAAAGCCTGTTATAATACATGCAATCTATATAAGAGATCCTAAATTTACAGTTGAAAAAATATGGAGAAGTTAAAATATTTTCTTTCACTCTGGACACTGAGAAATTGCTAGCACCTTAGTGAATTTGTATTGTAAGACTCCTGTGCTGTAAGAAAGATTATTAGGGAATTCATAAATGGTCATTATCAGATTCTTGTTTTAATAAAGTATATTTTTAAAGAACCATATTGGGGAGATAGGGAAATAAAAAACTTGTGTGATACTAAGATATTAAAATAAAATGCTTGCATGATGCTCGGTTATCAGAATATGTTCATTTTAAGCAGGTATATGCGTTTTCTCCCAAACAACTGCAACACACATTCTAAAACATTCAGAATTCTTCTCAATTGAGCTTTATTCTATCTGAACCTAACAAATTTGACATAATTTGTTTTCCTTTTATTAGTGGAACCCAGTGAGCTCTTTTATTTGTAGGCATATTGTGGTTATCTTTGAGATCTTCATTTCTGTCTTAAACATCAAGCTGGGCTATCTAATGAATCTATAACTGTGCTGGGAGTTATGAGTATTCCATGTAGGCTTGAACATTTCAGATGTACAAAACATGCTGTCAAGAAAACAAGCAATGGCAAGAGAATCTGGCTTGTTTTCATGATAGCATTGCTGTATTCAATTCTAATCTAAATTGACTGCTGCTTTGAAAGAAAATACTCCTACTCAAGTTCATCTTACGTACTTTAATGTCTAGATTTGAGATTTAAAAAAGAAATTACTTACAGCTTAGCCAAGTCCATAGCAATTACTCTGATGAGGTATTTAATACTTTCAAATCTAAATATGCCTAAAACTAAAGAGTTTTGCTGAATAATTGTTTATTCAACATAATGTTAATAAGTAGCATAAAAATCAGTGGAATCTTACTGTGAGCTGTAGTGTTCTCATACATGGTCATGCTGTCACCATTATGGTAATTATATAACTTCCAAGTATTTCTGGGAGGAAACAAAACTCCATAGGCATGTCTTGGTAAAATTGTAAAGAAGGCAAAATGTGCCTCCTTCTCCTAATCTGGGGCCCTCTTTGCTGTCCAATCCTTTTTTTCATATGAAGGTATCAGTTGACTAAGAGCAGATTAGCATGCCATCCCTCCCAGGAGTGTTAGCTTTCACACTTGGACGAAACCAACAATTTTGTTGTTTAGGAGAGGATATAAGGAAGATAAAGAAAAAAAATTGTAACAGAGAGATATTATTACTCCAATGAGGTTATTTTTATGTGTATTATTTTTTAAACATTTCTAATACTGATTTCAGTTCCCAATGTGGAAAGGTACTAGTTTTCTCCTTTCAACTAAAAAAAGTAAATGTTGAACACACCGTAAGTTGATTTTACTGGAGATACTAGTTCAAACTGTATTATAATACTTCGATGAGTCACTGTTTTAATTACCCACTTGTGGTGAGAGTTTGGTTCGTTATGGATTTCTTCAGTTTTGACAGCTTTTGTGTTGCTCAGAGTATTGTTAGCTTTGCCTCAAGTGAAAGTTTATACATGGGTTTGTTTTTGTACCAGCTGTCATATTTTAATTTCATCTTTCCTGCAATAAGCACACATTTCATCCAAGTTTGCAAAACCTGACTGACTGCAAACATGAGTATTCTGTTGTAATTGAAGGAGTTTCACTTGTTTTAGTGCTGCTATGTTTGAATTCCACAGCACAGCTTGAGGCAAGCCTTGGAACCTTCTATGCTCCAATAAGACCACTCCTGGATACAACTATCTTGGAATATAGAGACCAAATCAGCAAATATGCAAGAAGATTCTTCCACCACTTGCTCAGGTGAATGAAAGCTTTGGATTGATTAGTGTTAGACTAAATTACCTATTTAAGGAACCATTTTCTTTATTTAGAATATTCTAAAGTATGGCTATTTTGTAGTAGTCCACATCCTAAGAGAAAAACAAATCTTCCCTTGATAATCTTTAACTCATTCTTGTTTTCCTTTCAAGGAGTATATTTAAAAATTGTTTAAGACTTTTACTTAATTTTGTTCTTAGCACTTTAGAAATATTATAGTTTTATTGAAGCTAAGAATATGAATATGCTGTAAGAAACTCTGAAATAGTCAATGGTTTGCTTTACTTTCAAAATTACTGTGGAAAGACTTGTCCATTGTCCTTTCATGTAATGTGGCAAGTTGCTAGCTTTTCACCACCTCATTTTATGTGCTTTAAGTGGGTAAAATACATTCCTTTAACCTTAGGGATTATATGAAAATTTACATAATATTAAGGCATTATTCTAAAAAAAAAAAAAAATGTAGAAGTTGAAGGAAAAGTACATATAGCATATATATGAAGTTTTAAAATGTTTGGATGAATGGATGGAAAATGAATGGATGGATAAAGAGCATATAGGTGATAGACATCATTCATTTAGAAATACATGTAAAAAATATACATGCTGGGGAAAGCCGGGACGGCCCAGCGGGTTGAGCGCTCGCTTTGAGGCCACGAGGACCGAGGATCGAATCCCGGCTCCGGCCCAGGCGGACCCACATGCTGAACTGGGGAGTTCCCACGGTTCGGTTCTCTAGCTGTCTCTGTCTCTGTCTCTCTCTCTCTCTATCTGTCAAAAGTAAAATAGAAATAAATATGCACTGAAGATAAAACAATTACTCTCTATAAAAAATAAAAAGATATAAAACAAACAAACAAACAAACAAAATATATACATGCAAATGTGTTAATGCTATAAATAAAAGCAAGGAAATGATTAGCACAGGAACTAGGATAGTTTGGAGTGGGTAAGAGAAATCTTATAGGAACAGGCATATGGGAGCCTCCAAGGTATTAGTCATGTTCCATCGTAAGATGAGCAAGGTATATCAGGATCTATTAAAAATTATTATACTTTTGTTTGTTTGTTTGTTTGGTTGGTTTTAACTGAACTGGGGGCCTCACCACATTCGGGAAACACACCCCAGTTCAGCATGTGGGTCCACCTGGGCCGGAGCCGGGATTCGATCCTCTGGTCCTTGGGCTTCAAAGCGAGCGCTTAATCCGCTGAGCCATCCCAGCTTTCCCAAATTATTATACTTTTAGCTGACTATACATACACATTTTGTATACTTTAATTATGATATATTTTATAACAGAAAGTAATATTTCCAACTCCATGTACCAAAAAGAAGTATTACATCAAGTTGAATTTCTTCTTAAAGGTATTACTTACAGAATAAATCTGTTATAGTTCTATTTAACTCATTCAAACAATTTCATGTAGAATCTCTTTTTTTCTTAGAACAACCCTGTTAAGGGGATAGTATCATTTGACAAACTACTTATAAAGGAGCATTTTGGTCTTTACCCAACAGTGAAGCCTTTGGAAAAAGTCTTTTTAGAAGCTGAGAGATGTTAATATATTATATGAGTTATGATCTGTAATGGAATCTTGCTTTTTTTTTATTTGAATGACTTAAGCATATTCCAAGAGACTTTTTACATTGAATGAGGCAGTTTTCTACATAAGAACATATGCCAAAAGTACTGGGACTATTGTTACATTTATTTGGACTGAGGGCTTTGTTCTTTGCTCTTTCTATTATTTTGTTTTTCCTGTTCCTGGGGAAAATTAATGAATTCACCTCCTGCCTGAAGAGCACAAAAGATTAGTGTGAATGAAACAGGTGTTTTGGAGACGTACCCTGGTGGCCTCATTGTGTCTTTGGCCTCTATGACTTTATGCCGTGATTTGGTTGTGCAAAAGCTTCTCTTTTCATAATGTTGCTTGCCTTAGAATGCACAGATTATACTAATATTCACATATTCTAATGTGCAATTTTTTTGTTCATTGATTTCCCTCAAATACAGTATTCTAATTGTTTTTTGGATGAGCTTTGATGAGGTGACTATTACTATTATTGTTGTCATTATTAGACTAGCTTTTCTGTGTGGTTACATCTGGAATTGAACATTTTGTTTTCCCTTGGGGTATACTAGGCTTTTTGTGTTGCCTTTTTTTGCATGCTTTGGTACTATTTCAGTTATAATGAATGTTTATTAGTTATTTGACAGTAGGCTATATATGGCATTATTTTTAAAAAGTAATTTTAGAAGAAATTAAATGAGATAGCTTAAATTAGAACCACTTTTTGTTTAATCTGCTGCCAATAAGTTCTGCTTAAGGGAAGAAAAGCAGGCCAAATAGTTCTCTGTATTTGTAAAATGCTAGAATCGCATTACCCACAGTACTTTGGCTAGCCAGTATTTTAATACTAAAAAAAAAAAAAAAAAAAAAAAAATCTTATTAGATAATGGAATTAATCCTAAATAGTAGAGACTATCATGAGGAATGTTAAATTGAAGATGAAGAAAAGGTATGCTGTGTAGAGTAAGGATGTACCTGAGACTACTCACTGTTAAAGCTGATGTATCAGGTTGCCTGAGTCCAAACTGGACTCTTTTGGAAAAGAAGAGTAAAATCTTACACTGACTTTATTTTCATGCAGTAATATAAAGGGTGAGGTTGTAGTATGAGTTTGTGATAATAGACAAGTATACTGTATGAGTTATTTAAAAATTTTTGTATATAACTTTGTTTTTATCTTGACAGTAGATAAGTCCACAGATGTCTATTTGTTGTTGCTTTTTACCTTTAGCAAATATAAAAATTTATCCTTGACAGCCTTTCTTCAAAATCCAAATAAGTCTAAACTTTAAAACTTACTTCTCATGTCCTTTGGTGACACCTTTTTGTATGTGTTTAAAGTGCTCAGTTTTCATAAAGAAATGCTACCTATAAATAGAAATCATTGCTCCTAATGTTAAAGATAGAAAGCAGTGAAAGTATAGTCTTGATGTTGTAGCTAAATGAGTTTATTATAATAAAATTTTAAAGATATGATACAGACTCATAAAATCATTAAGTTAGAAGAACCTTATCTATAGAAGGTGTCTAGATAAAAATTCAGGGGAAGCTGGGATGGCTCAGTGGGTTAAATGCTCACTTGGCAGCCCCGGGGACCGAGGATCGAATCCTGGCCCCAGCCCATGTGGACCCATATGCTGAACTGGGGAGTGCAACCAGTTCGGTTCTCACCGGGGTGAAGACCCTGGCCCAGTTCCTGCCCTGTGCAACCCCACTCACACCTGTGGAATGAAACTGTGTGGAAAAACCAATGATGTGCAACTATGAAGACTGTTCTGGGCCCTCCCTTTTTTCTCTGTCTCTGTCTCTGTATCTCTCTGTCAAAAACAATAAAAATAAATCTTTAAAAAAAAAAAAAAAATTCAGTGTTTTCCTTTTCTCTCATGCTTACACCACTTCTGACACCAGAAGTCTTCTTTCTACACTAAGCAATTATTTGATGCAGCTAGGTATTCTTCAGTTCAATTCAGTCGTGACACTTAACCAAAGTTAGCATGTATCCCACATGTTAAGGGCTCAGTCCCACAAGTCTAGCCCTACTTTAGACACCATTTGCAAGTAATAGGTCCTTAGGTTACTCACAACTTCTGTCCCACTTGGCTACAAATTGGAGGTTTCTACTGCCTCCTCCTCAGGTTTGATAATTTGCTAGAGCCACTCACAGAATCCAGGAAAACAGCTTACTTACTATTGCCAAAGTTTTAAAGGATACAAATGAATAGCCAATTGAGGAGATGCATAAGGCAAGTTATATGGGGAAGGGCATGAAGCCCCCATGCTATTCCAGGCCTGCCACTTTCATAGCACCTGCTCACGTTTACCAGTCCTGAAGCTCTTTGAACATCCTACTTTTTAGTATTTATGGAGGCTTCATTACGTTTACATGGTTGATTAAATCATTGACCTTTAGTGATTGATTCAACCTCGAACCCCTTTCCTTTTCTTGGAGGTCTGAGGGTAGGACTGAAAGTTTCAACCCTCTAATCATGTGGTTGGTTCTCCTGATAACCAGCCCCGTCTATAGGGGCTTTCAGAAAGTCACCTCGTTAACATAAACTCAGTTGTAAGTGTAGTTGAAAGGAGCTTGTTATGAATAACAAAAGACCTTACTTTCACCTTTTTGGCTTTTATATGTATTATGTGCCATTGAGTCAGCTCTGACTCCTGGTGAACCTATGAATGTGTGATGTCCACAGTGTCCTGTCCATACAGTCCTACTTGCCTCCTGTGGACTCATGCCTATGACTTCTTTGGTATCAATCCATCTCATAGTCTTCCTCTTTTCTTGATGTCTTCTATTTTTACCTTGCATTATTGTCTTGTCCAATGAACCTTGCCTTCTCATGATGTTCCTAAAGTATGACAACTTCAGTTTTGTGATTTTTGCCTACAGCAATGTTTCAGTCTTAATTTGTTCTAGGACCCACTTGTTCATCTTTGTGGCGGTCTAGGGTCTTTCTGGCAATCTAGGATATCTGTAGAGCTCTCCAACCTTATATTTCAAATGAATCAATTTATTTTCTATTCAGCCTTCTTCACTGCCCAACTTTTGCATCCATACATAGTAACTAGGAATACGAGAGTGTGGATGATTTTAGTCTTGGTCTCTAATGACACATTTTTGCTCTTGGTGATCTTTCCTGATTCCTCCATTGCTGCCCTTCTGAGTCTCAGCCTTCTCTTGATTTCTTGGCTGCAGTCTCAACTTAAATTGGTGACTGAACCAAGGAAAGCAAAATCTTTAATAATTTCAGTGTTTTCATTGTCTGTGTTAACGTTATGTATCTCTTCTGTAGTTGTGGTTTTTATGTTCTTGAGGCTTAAATGTAGTTCTTCTTTGGCACTTTCTTCTTTCACTTTCATCACAAGTTTCAAATCATTGCTACTTTCTGCCGGTAAGATGATATCATCTCCATATCTTAAGTTATTGGTGTTTTTTCCACCAACTTTTACTCCTCCTTTCTCTGAGTCTAACACGGTTTTTTAAAAATTTTTGGTACAGATTAAACCAGTAGAATGATAAAATGCACCCTTGTTTGATACCTTTGTCTATAGGAAACCAGTCTCTTCATATTGTCTTTAACAGTGGTTTCCTGTCCACACACAAGTTACCTATTAGGACGATTAAATACTGAGATATATGCATTTCTTTCAGAGCAGCTCATAGCTTTTCATGATCTACATAGTCTAAGTCTTTACTGTAGTCTATGAAACACAGATTAATCTTCTGAAATTCTTTGGAGCATTCCAGTATCCAGTGCATGCTCATAATTAGGCCGTGAGTGCCTTTCCCTTTTCTGAATACAGCTTGAATATTTCTGGCTTTTAAATAAGGTAGAAGACTTAGTTACATCACCTTCAACATCACTTTACTTGAGTCAGAAATTAGAGCAATGGTCTTATAGTTACTGCGCTCTTTGACATCTCCTTGAAGATTGAGGTGTATACTGAACATTTCCAATCTGTAGGCAGTTTGTTTTTTTTTCTTTATTTGTTGACATATTCTTGTTGGGATTTTGACAGATTCAGTGTCTGTGGCTTGAAATAATTCTCCTAGTATCCCGTCTATCCCTGGTGATTTATTTCTCCCCAATACTTCCAGGCCGCTTTCACTTTACTTTTTAGAATTATAGATTCTTCCTCATACGTATCTATGATCCCTTTGGCTCTCCTATATAGGTCTGTTGTATACTGTTTCTACCTTCCCTTTATTTTCTCCTGATCAGATAATGTGCTTCCTTGGTGGTCACTCAGCATTCCTAATCTAGGTTTAAATTGCCCTCTTATTTCTTGAATTTTCCAGTAGAGATTTCTTGTTTACCTTTTTTTGTTGTTCTCTATCTTCCTATATTGATTATTGTAATAGTTCTCTTTATCTCTATGTAATAGTCTTTGAAAAACTGCTCAGGATTCTAATGCTCCTTTTGTCACCTTATGCTTCTCACTTGTCTCTGTTGATTCTTAGTGTTTTTTCTGTTATCTATCTCAATTTTTCTTTCCTTTTTACTTCTGGCATTGCCTTCCATCCACAGTTCTTCTGGCTCTGTCAGTTAAGTTGAACAGTGCAATTCTGTTTTTTAAGTCCATCAGGAATGTTATTTACAAATATATTTGTCACTATGATTCTTCTATCGCTCTTCTTCAGTTTTACTGCAATCATTGATATTAATAGTTCATGGTTAGTACCACAGTCTACTCCTGGCAGAGAGAATACAGCTTCTCAGTATCCTACATCCAGTTACATAGTCTATTTGATTTCTATAGTGCCCATCTAATGATGTCCATTGGCTCTATCACCTAGGAAATTCTAAGGGTTTTATGAGCTCTGTGCCAGGAACGAGACAAAGACCAAATATATATTTCTTATTATACTCATAAATCACAGTATCACAGAAAGGCCAATCCCCTAAATTAAATTCAGAAGGTGACTGATGGTTCACTTCTCAGCCTCCATGAAATTGAGCAATACTCCCAACTACTGAGTAGGGAAATATTGAGTAAGAGCTTTCATTATAAACATATAGAAACTATAATAGAACTCCTAGGCATTGAAATAAAACAGCAAACATTTCAAATGAATGTATCACATATGAACCTTATTTTACTTAACATGAAAGTAAAAAGGATTAATAATTCATTTTACTTGTTTATTTCACCTATTAACTATAAGACTTATTTCCTGACCTTACTGGTGTTATATGATTGTGGTATAAAGTGTTGTGCTTTTTAAATGATTACAAAATAGTATGCAAAATTTGAGAAAAGAAGCCTAGGAATAAAAATATTATGTTTATGAAATATTTGTGGGGTAATGTGTTGATATTTGCATTTTTTTGCAATGTAATGAAAAGTAGATGAATTGATGGATAGAAAGGGAGATTGATAGGTAAATGATAAAACTATTGTAAAATGGTGATAGAATCTAAGTGATAAATGTACATTCTTTCAACTTTGAAAATTTTTATAATATATAGAGGGAAAATATAATGTTGGAGTCAATATTTACACTTAGAATTCAGCAAAAAAGGGTAGTCTTGGAAGTGGCTCAGCTTATGCAAAATATATATAATAGACAAAAAGAAGTCTTTTTGTAACGGAAAACAATATTAACCAATTTGATTTCTAAATAGCTTTTCAGTTTTACTTTTCATTAATGGACTATAAATAAAAAAGTTATACGAAATTAATCCAAAGAATATGAATACCTAAGAATATTTAGGGAGTAAGACAGAATGATCTCCAGAGAAAAACTTCTGGTCAGATCATCTAAAAATGCTGGATAATATATTTAAAGTACTTGCTTAAAGCATGGTTGACCTGGCAGGAAACTAAATGAAACGCTCAGAGGTTAAAATGACAAGGATGCTTGATTCCATAGGAGTAGGCAAACTCAAAGTTTGCCCTAAGGGCATCTGCTAGCACCTGGCAGTGAGGTGCTTGCTTCACAAAAGGCTGTGTACTCAGGGGCTCTGAGACAAAGCCTTGGGCTTAAACAGAGTGGGAGATTGGATCAGACATTTCCCACATCAATCTAGGACCCTTGAAGGGCAGTGTCTTCCATGAGAGAACTAGAGAGAAGGTATGAGATGCAAGAAGGAATGGTGAGCAAAAGCTAATATATACTTGTGGGAACCTAAACAAAAAAAATGATTGTATAAGATTTAAGTGGTTGAAAATTAAAATCTTGGACAATACCTACATACAGGGCGTGCAAAAAAAAATGCATACACATTTTAAGAGATGTTACCGTATCTATGTATTACAGAAATACGGATGGTAACCACTTTGAACACCTTTTGTAATTGCAAAAGTCAAACGTGACTTGTGTTCACTTTTGTTATCAGTATATATTGAGTATTACAATTTTAATACAGTTATTTCCTGTCTTAAAAATATGTATACATTTTTTGACACCCTCTATATAAATTAGAGAAGAAGTGAAGAAAAAGTATTCTAAGGTCCTTATACTTTTAAAGAAGATAATAGAGATACCTATTAATATTAGATTTTATTAAATAAAATATACACTGTAGAGTTTGTAGGGTAATCACTAAAAGATAAAAATAGAGTACATAATTTTCAAACAAATAGAGTGAAAATGTTGGGTGAAGAAAAAAAATCAGGAATTGGGGGATGGTGCAACATGCAGGGAGAAGACCATAGAAAAAAGATGCCAAACAGAAAACAGCCAATGAGGTAGTAGAAATGAATTTTTTAAATCAATAATTGTTGTTATAAGTGGGTGAAAATATTCATTTGCAAAGATTGTTGAAACAGGTTTTTTTTTCTAGGTTTTTACAAGATACCTAAAACGTAGTTAAGTTTAGAAATTAGAGAATGGAAAAAAATATACTAGGTCAGTGGTTCCCAACTTTTTTCAACTTGTATACCTCTTTTAAAGCCATTTCTGTAAATTGTACCTTTTGTTTTTAAAACAGCTGTTTTTAAATACTGGCACTTTCATTCAGTGCCTATCTTAATGAAAAATATTAGAAATGAGGTAATAAGTTAGGAAAGAAAAATTACTATACTAAGAGTATAAACCACAGATTTAATTTTACAATATTGATAACACAGATATTGATAATGATGATCAAGTATTTAACAAACTTTTAATTTATTATTAATAATATTTGTTATTTGAAAAGGCTGTAATTATTATACAGATCACTAGACAATTGAAACATTGTTAGTGAGATCGCTGAACTTGCTTTGATGTACTTAGTTTCTTGAAATCAGGCTCAAAAAATGCAAGATACAGTCATAAATCTGGACTTGCATTAAGCTTGTTGAGGTACCTATCTTTTATGAAGGTGTAAGAAGCAGAAGCTCTCTCCACTGTTTACTATTAGTAAATGGTAAGAGGTATTTGAGTGCCTTCTCACTGAGCTGTTCATATTCCTCACTGACATCTACCCTGAAGGTAGTAAGATGCTTTTTTTTAAAATCAAAATTGATGGGAAAGCTGGGATGGCTCAGCGGGTTAAGCACTTGCGTTGAAGCCCTGAGGACCGAGGACAGAATCCAGGCTCCAGCCCAGGCGGACCCACATGCTGAACTGGGGTATGCTTTCTGAATGCAGTGAGGCCCCCAGTTCAGTTAAAAAAAACAAAACTGTCTAAAATCAAAATTGAAAGAAGAATCTGTTGAAAATTTGATTAACTGCTCTTTTTCATTAATTGTTGAGCTTCTTTGAAGAATTCTTCATTAAAGGAATCTGCAAGCCAGGTGTTTTCTTTTCCACATTGAAAGAAGTACTTATAAAAGGACACTTTAAGACCTTCCAAGTGACTTATAATATTCTCTTTCACTTTGTGGGATAGGTGCAAGTCATTCTCAGTTAAGAAGTTGTACAGAGTTTCAAAAACTTCAGGTTGATCTCTTTTCAACACATGCTTTTCAAAAGTCCAGTTTTTTAATCATTGACTGAATTTTGTCAGTTACTTTGAATATAGTGATTGAGCTGTTTTGAAGTCCCAGGTTGCATTTGTTTATTTCTAGAAAAATATCTGATAAATATGAAAGTCTTTGAAGCCAGTCACTGTCCTGAAACTTTGGAACATGAGGGAAACGATGGTCTTCAAAAACAACCTGGACTTCGTGTCTAAGTTCAAACATCCATGTAAATAGCTTGCCACAAAATAGCCATTGTACTTCCATGTGCTATGAATGTTGCTCATTTCTTCACACAAAGCTTTAAACAATTGGAGTTTCATGGTTGTGACTTAATAAAAATTACAACTTTTACAGCCTCATCAAGAATATTGTTCAGTTTACTTAGGAACAGGCTTGGGTGCAAAACTTTGTCTATGAATGCAGCAGTGACTCCATGGTACATGGGGAGCTAATTCTTTAATTCAACAATGTTGACCTATAAAACAACCTGACATAGATTTGCCTCCGTCAGTGCATATGCTACAACAATTTAACCACCTAATGTCCTTTTCAATGAAATAACCATAGATTGTGTTAAAAAATACCTTCACCTGTGGTACACTCTGTCAATAGATAACAAAGCAGCAAGTTCTCAATTTCATTTACTACCAAGTACCTTGCAATTAATAGCAAAATCTACAGTTTCATCGACCTGGATGGAAAAGAATTTACTTTTTCTAATTGTATCTACTACTACAGCTACAACATCATCAGACGTTTCCTGAATTCATCAAGACATTGTATGTTTGAAAAAGTGATAGTATAGATTTTTCAGGCATGTGCTTCCCCCAACATACAAAAAAAGAAAAATCGTATTCTTAATACAAGGAGAAATTAAATCTTCAGCTATGGTGTGGTTTTTACCACATTTAACTATGTAATAAGTAATATGGTATAAAACCTCAACTGCATTCTTGTTTTTTTTCTTTCCTGACATCATGTATGAAGTAACAATTGGAGGTTTTTTTAAGCACCAAAAATAATGTGTTTCTTTGTTTTTATATCTAGGATGTTTCATTTCTAAATATCACATGAGTAAAGAGGGCTTTTTGTAGCCATTGAATAATATTTCCCCACACACAACACACAAAGGCTTAGGATGTTGACTATCATCGCCTACAAATGAAAATCCATATTTAATATCCTCTTCAGAGTATTTCCTTTTCTTCTGTGTAGTGTCTGAGGCATGCACCTTTGTACTATCTCCTGGTGTGGATGTACTTGTAGCTGCAGACATATGCTGAGAAATACTGTATTTTTCACTCCATAAGATGCATTCCCCCCCCCCCCAAAAGTGGGTAGAAATGTCTGTGCATCTTATGGAACAAATATTGTGTCATAGATCATAATGTGTGTTACCTGACCTGTCAATGGTAGCTACAGCTGTTAGAAGAGGAAGTGGTAGGCCCACAAAAAAAACCCTGGGGACACTTAACTGTCCTACTTTACTGCTAAATCTCAGGGCATCTAGTCAGTTGCCGACTGCCTCGGCCTATCACCTGGGACCTGGGAGAGTGCAGAGAGCCGCCTGACACTCCCAGCGACAACTGTTGACCTGTCAAATCAACTGAGGCTAATAACAGGGTACGAGCACACTTTGCCAACTGCCAGTTGTCTTTGACACCGGGTGGGGTCTTTGCCAGAAGAACCGCCTCCACTGCCAACCAGCTAACTGCCAAGGGAGAAGGAAGGAAGTGGAGCTTTCGGAAGGTTAGAGGTACTTTTTAACCCCTTAGTTCCTATTCTGTAATGTCCTGATTTCACACCATCTCAGTGTCAGTCTGTGGTTCCAGAAAAATGGTCAGTTTATGCAGGAGTCTGAGGTGGCTGGTGGTGTATAACAGGGGTGGCCAACATTTCTGTATATAAGATCTACTTTTTATCTTAAAAGTGTGTCGCGATCGACTTGTTGTCATAGGTGTAGTCTAAGGGGGAAGAAGGGGTGTGAAATGCATACTATGTTTATACACTGTGTTTCAGTATAAGGTGCATTCCAGCGAGGTATGGGTAGATAAGTAAAATATATGTTCAAAACTTTTTTTTTTTAAATCACTTAAGTTTTCGAGATACAGGCTCATGAAGAAAATAAATTTCCAGACTCAACTTTTGATAGCAGCATTCCGTACATGCGGTACCTAAAAAATTCGATTTTCTGACACTTTTTCCAGATAGATTTTTACTAACTTAAAATGCAATTTAATTTTTTTATCAACTGCAATGTATAAGTTGTTGTACTATTTGTTCATAAATATGAAAATGTTGTTATAAAAATGCACAGTATGGCTGATAATTTGATTTCAATATTTCACTTTCGCGTTGTTTTGGGGGCCAGGAAAATTTATCATGAAAGAATAATATGACTTACTTTTTGCTAATCTATCAATAGCTCGCTGAGTACACCTCATACTGAAATATAGATATCCGGCTTATCTACTTACGTAAAAAACAACAATAATTATTTAAAGGGCCAAAAAATTCATGTCCAGGGGAATTAAAAGAACATGGATAATTATTAACAATATTTATTAATTCAAAGTAGCTACAGATAAAGACAGATTTAGAATTTACTTGAAGACTGAGTTTGCATGTCTCTAACCAAGGAATCATAATTAGGTGTGTATATCCTGACAAAGATAATAATAATGAGTCTTCAGTATGAGAATCAGTCAGGACAG
>PVKE010009760.1:0-44014 GCA_004027555.1 Craseonycteris thonglongyai | reverse complement strand
CGTGCGGAACCATATGCTGAACTGGGAGCTCCCCCAGTTCAGTTCTCTCTCTGTCTCTGTCTCTGTCTCTGTCTCTCTCTCTCTCTGTCAAAAATAAATTAATTAATTAGTTAATTAATTAATTAAAAATAAATGACAGTTTGGCAGAAATGTTCCAGAAGTTGTTTTTCCATTCCTTTGATTTATATTTCTATTTCAAACAAATATTAATAAGTGATCTTGACTGAAATTGGAAGATTCTGCTTAACAATCCTGTCTATATGAGATTTTTAAAAGCTAATTCAATGTTTTATTTTGGTAATATTTTTTTTATTTGATATTGAAGGGAGTGATGTTAAGAAGACATCATTACAAAATCAGTAAAAGATGGATTCTCTTATAATTTTTCTCCATAGAAAACCATCAAATTAAGTCAAAGATCAGACAGCAAGAAGAAAACATGATTATTAAACATGTTTAAGTGTTAAATGATCTTTATGTTATGATATGAAGTATATTTATGAATAGATGTCAATAAATTAAGTGAATTAAATCAATTGTCTTTTATTAACTTTATATTAAAATAACCTGAAATTATATATCCAAGTATAAGCTCAAAGATTATTTAAATTATTTCATTCTTTGTTCTCTTTATTTTCTGTTCCCAGAAAATGATGACCATCTGAATGGTTTGAAAACCAAATTAGAAAGTGCTGATGCTAGAAACAGTGATCTCCTGAGAGCTCTGAATGACACTTTGGGGAAGTTATCAGCAATTCCAAATGGTAAGCATTTAGGATACTGCAAACTGTTTCGGATGACCTGAACTTCTGAAGAAAGTTCTGTCATTTACAGGTTTTCTAACACTACACTTGTACTGTTGTCAGGATGTGATTTACTGGTTTTCTTATTTATTAGTTCTTCTTTTTGAGAATGAGAATGAGAAACTAAACTATACTTTACATTATTTCTATCATTTATTACCTTATCTGACATCTGTAGGACTTTGTTACAAATAGGAAAATATAGCCGTATCATTATTGTGTTGTTCTATGTTTTAGCCCTGGAAATCTTATAGCAGAAAAGAATAGAATCATATAAACCCCACTCTCTAAAATCTGATACACTACCACAGTGTCACAGTTTGTTACTGTACCCACAGTAATAGGTGAGAGCCAACTGCTTCAACACATATTTCCTGGCAAGTTCAGTTCCTTAAATGTTTCAGCTTTCAAAAACGTTAACGGTTGAACCATGTCTTTAGCATCTTCCTATTTCAAGTAGGTGAAGTTATTGCTTGGTCTTAGTTCCTGAAAGCACTAAGTTTTTAGAGTTACTATTTTTGAATTTTTATAGCATGACATTATAACAAGGATTGCTAACACTTATTGAGTACTTAAAATGCTTACATTAAGTGTAGATAAGTATTATACTAATCCGACAAGGTGAATAGCATTATTATCCCCATGTTACGGGTGACATTCTGAGACACAGGATACTGTAGGCTGTTGTTAAAGGTGGCATGCATGAGATTTGAACCCCACAGTTTAATTTCAGACTGTGGTCTTAACCACTAATCTCTATACACTACTAGACATCTGTATGTACAGTATGTTTTTTTCTATACAAATATTATCAAGTAAACAAATACATATATAAGTATTTATATAACATAGAAAATATTAAAATATTGATGATTTTTATCTTTTTATCACTAAATAAACAGGTAACTTTTCAGATTTTTACATCATCTTTTTAGTACTAAGTAAGGCCATACATAGAAATTTTCCAAGGCCAAAAACAAATAGAACACAAACATATGATCTAATATACTTAAAAAAGTGTGCTGGGGAAGCCGGGATGGCTCAGTGGGTTAAGCGCTCACTTTGCAGCGCCGGGGACCGGGGACCAGGGGACCAGGGATCGAGTCCCAGTCCCGGCCCGTGCGGAACCATATGCTGAACTGGGAGCTCCCCCAGTTCAGTTCTCTCTCTGTCTCTGTATCTCTCTCTGTCAAAAATAAATAAATATATATATTTTTAAAAAGTGTGCTATTTCTATCCTCAAATTGAAATACATTAATCCCTCCCCACCCATACCCACATGGGTATGCAGATTAAATCTTAAGCCTACTCTTGGTGAAGCTATATAAGTCATGTGAATAAATTTCTTTCTTTAATATGTTCAGCAGCCAGTCATAATACTATACCCTTCTACAAGGGACATTTATAATAATCGCATTGCCATCTTAAGAGTTAATCAGGTATTTATAGCAAAGGTCCCCAAGAAAATTTAATTTAACTAAAAACTTACTTCATTTGCTACAATTAAAATGAGACAAAGTTCGTCCTTTCCCTTCATATGTGTGTTCCTGAGGTCAGCCAGCTGCAGCCTCACTTTGACAATCGTGAATTAAGATTATCAAGATGTGCTGTTTTGTTTGTCTTACCCACTTCTGCTGACAGACACAGTTGCTAAACTGCAAGCTGTTAAGGACAAAGCAAGACAAGCCAACAACACAGCAAAAGATGTACTGGCACAAATTAAAGATCTCCACCAGAACCTTGATGGCCTGAAGAAAAATTACAATCAACTAGCAGACAGTGTGGCCAAAACAAATGCAGTAGTAAAAGATCCCTCGAAAAACAGTAAGGTCCCCTTTTTCATTTTGATTGTATCATTTATTTCTTCACATTCTTAAAGTACTCTAGACTCAAACTGTTGGATTTGGAAGAGACCCTCATAGTGATGTGGTCTGTCTTCCTCATTTCAGAGACTGGGCCCAGGAGTTGAGTATCCTGTAGCTCCAGAACTAGAATCCAAGTCTCCCAGCTTTGCACTACTGCTTTCTTCATCCAAATTGTATCCAATCTAGAGCAAATTAGGAACTCTCAAAGCTTGCATACTATTTGGTATTGGGATGCCAAATATTTTTTAACCTTTACTGTAATTGAAAATATGTTTTTACTTGGGAAATAATATTCTCTCAAAGCTTGTGAAGTTCCATGGAAGATAGAGATCAAGGAGCATTCTTCTTAGCAGTCCTGTTAGAACATGTTATTAAAATGGTATCAACTTGGAATGCATTGAAATGCAAAAATATTTATATTTTATTATTTAGATTCCACTCAGTTAACATTTTCAGGAAATTAAAGCATTCATCTAGTGTTACCATATTTTGTATTTTGTATCATTATATTGTGTTAATAAAGATTTACTGAGAAATTAATATAATGATAATTTAAATTTTTAAGCATAGTCAGTAAATAGTAGGGATTTTTTTCACATTCCATCAAGTTATAACTCTTAATCTTAGTATGTGATTTCACCAAAGGAGATACTTGTTTTTTTTACTTGTCACTCTCTAGAAGACTAGCCCTCTTTATATACTAGCAGTTTTATTTGGTGTCAAAGTATTTGTAGATTGCAATACCAAAAACCCTCTTATTGACAGTATATGCTATATAATTCGGATGCTGTTAGGGGAGCAGAGCCTGATTTTTCAGCACCCTACCTTCAAATCAAGCATTAATGATGCTATGCAATACTACTCCTACCAGCATGCTTCTTCATGAGCAGGAAGAATGCAAACACCTATAAATATGCACTGTAGAGCTAGAGAAAAGGATTTATTTTTCACCATTTCTTCAAGGAAGAAAAAGATGAGATGCAGTATTTTTATTTTTATTTTTTTTTAGTTTTTTCCTTATGTAAGCTCAGGTATAGATACAGCTTCTCCATATGGCTCAAATATTACATCTGAATAAAAGGTTCAGATGCATGCCAAATCACATTTTCCCCTGAAAAAAAAAATGGATGAAAATAAGTTTTACAGTAACATCCGTGTCCCTTTTACTTATTTTTATAATTTAAGATAGCATTTCATTCAACTTTACATTGATTCTCAACTGATAATGACTTTTTCATAATATTTATCTCTAACTTTTTTGATCTTATTCTCTATGGAGATAGTTAATGATTTGTAATGTTAATTAAACTAGGTCTATTTTTATTAGAATATTATAACAGTTTCTTTTAAGATAGACAAAGGCCTCTAAATGACACATTTTTGAGTACTTATATTTGATAACACTAGTTTAACTTGAAATGAGATGAATTTGTGATTAATACCTGTCATGAAAGATGCCATTTTTGATAATTATTACTTTGTAATATCTATAAAACATATGTTCTCATGAATTTTTAAATTTCTCTTGTTTTACTTTCATATGAAATTACCTGCAGAAATCAGTATGTATATGTTTACTTACATATCTTTTAGTAACTCTATGCTTCATCACCTATTGTAAAAAGCTTCAGCTGTGCATGTTAGCATGTTTCACTATTGCTTTAAACATATAGCTATTCTTTGCAGTGTTACAGTATTAATGCTAGATATATAAAAGGAATCTTTCTGTACCAAAGTTAGTATGTGGATCTATTTAATATACTTCTAGAGAATAGTATGTGGAGAGGTACATAGTAAAATAAATAAAATAAAATCTAAACAAATGAGCATATAAAATAGTCTCTTTTAAACATTCCATAGTTTAGTTTAGTTTATTATTAAATTTCTTGAGGTGACATTGGTTAGTACAATTATATAAGTTTCAAATGTGCAATTCTAATAAGACATCATCTGTGTGTTGCATTGTGTGCTCACCACCCAGAGTCAGTTCTCCTTCCATCACCACATATTTGATTCAAAGTCAAAAATAAAACTATAACTTATTGAGGGGAGCACTTCATAGATTAGATAAATGCCCACCCACTGTGCTGTACAACTGAACTATATAAGAAATAGTATTATTGAATGTCACAGGATATCAATAAAGTATAGCATAGGGAATATAGTCATTGGTATTATAATAGCTATGTAAGGTATCAGATGGTTAGTAGACCTATCTGAATTATCACTTTGTGAGGTATATAAATGTCTAATAATTATGTCTTTTTGTATACCTGAAATAAATTTTTAAAACATTTTATTTAATTTAAACTGTGAAATGGAAAATAATAGTAATAAAATCCAGTATATCAAACCTGACAAGGCTCTCCTCAGTGAAAAATAAGTGCAATTACATAACTAAAAAAGCATTGAACTAATTTAGATAATCAATTCCATACATTAGACAAATTTAACTACAGAAAGAAGATTCAGAAAATTAATAAATCAGATGGCAGAAAAATAATACTTGAAAACCCCAAGAGGTGAATTCTTAGGAATATAAAGGTTAAAAAAAGATGCTTGGTTGCCTTAATCAAGAAGAATAAAGCACAAATAGGCAAAGTTCTAAGTAGATGTAACTAGATAAAAGAGGAAATTTAGCACATAATACGGTACATGGAAAAACTCTATGCTAATAAATTTTGAAGATTAAAAGACATAGATAATTTTCTAGAAAAATGTTATCAAAATTTTTCCTCAGAAGTAATTTAAAAATCTACATCATCAAATAATTATGTAAGAAAGTCAGAAGTTTTCAAAACCTATGACACAAATAAGCCGAAGACTCAACATCACAGATGATATACTTTTAAACCTTCAAGAAGAACATTTCCATATGACTTAAACTGCTCCCTGATAGAGGAGAAAATAAGTGAGCTAGTGGAGGAACCTCCAGATTCTTTTTTGAAACATTTAATAGAAACTTCTGGGAACGTTAGAAGAAAAGGATCCTTTATTCACCTAAGCCTCAGTAGTCTTTTCTTAATGCTTTTTTCTCTTTCTCATGAATCTAAATCATCTTCCTGCAATTCTAGTGTAATTTGTAGAATATCAGGGTAATATTGGAGAATTAAAGGAAAGGGAAAAAATGGACAAATTATTTATAAAAGTGTCCACAGCAAAGGGGTATTGGTGTTTATGTGGAAAATCTATGCAAGTATGTAACAAGCATTTGACCCTAATAACCTGCATTTCAGGAAGAAAATACTCATTCTTAATCTAGCAGCTCTTTTAAACTTGATAAGAGATCTAGGTTCTTTTTAAACATCATTCTAACAATATAACTAATTGTTATGAGCACGAGTTAAAATACTTCAAGACATAATTTTAAAATAATAATTTCCTACCTCTTGAGCACTTTTGATAAATTCCTGAGGCTAAGTTATGAGGGCTGCAGTGTCAGCCAGAGAGCAGGGCACACAAGTCTAGCCACGGATCTTAAGCAGTTTCACTTTCAGGCTCACAGTGACAGAAAACAGAACAATACATCGATCAGATAATAGGTGATATAGTTTGGAAAAGACTGCCAGCATCCTAGAGGTAGAATAATCAGTTTTCCATGTGTCATTTGCCCTCCTATGAAAAGCACATGCTGAAACTCTATGGATCAGTAATAAACTTCAATTATTTTAGAGCTAAACCCCTTTTGAAATTATCCATATTCAACCCTTTTTTATGTATAAAAATGGCACTTTAAGATGATTCAACCTAATACAGAGAACAGAATAATCAACTATTCTTCAAAATGAAAATGAACTGCAGCATGAAAGATTTAATTAAAGTATAAAATAGGCCTTTAGTCTAAAGGTTGTTCAACATTGAAGGGTTTTCAGGAGATATTTTGATAGCTTCTGTATTTAAGATGTGCCAATAAAGACAGAAAAAGAAAGAAAATGAATTTTGTGTGAGAAGCCTGATTTAAATACAAATCTGGCTTGGACACACTAGCTAACATTTTAAAGCACTTTCATTTCTTTGATTCTATGGCTAAAGTTCTATTCTGTAAAGGTTAGCTTTTCAGCTGAAGCTGGTAATTAAGCATTAAACTAAGTTTATCAGACTCTCAGCGTTCAATGCTAACTTTCACCTTCATCACAAAGCCAGACTCACTGCTCTTTCTCTAACATCCTCTTCTCTTTCCTGCTCGGAGTCCCAGTTAATGTATTCCCATTTGCCATCATGAACTACTTCAACAGTCATGGCCTTGCTTCTGTCATGTGAATAAGATGAAATTAGTTCAATTGTTTAGTTAAGCATGCTGCTATTTTCACTTCTGTGTGTGTGCATGTATGTATGTGTGTACATCTCTGTGTGATATGTACTAATCTTGTCTGTGCAGTTGCAGATGCAGGTGCCACTGTGAAAAATCTTGAACAAGAAGCTGATCGACTGATAGATAAACTCAAGCCTATCAAGGAACTTGAGGATAACCTAAAGAAAAACATCTCTGAGATAAAAGAACTGATAAACCAAGCCCGGAAACAAGCAAATTCTGTAAGCTGTTTTTATTTTCACTATCAGTAACTGGTTATAATATGTGGTATTATACCCAGCAGGAATGCCTTACCCCAATGTATTCTGTTAAAGAATCTCTGGTTCTTTAACTTGAAGTTATTTGGGGGAAAGAGGGGAATGGAAGGTTATATTTGTTTTTCATTAATGTCAAAAAGATTTCTTTTTTTTCAAAGATTTATTTTATTGTTTTAGACAGAGAGACAGAGAGAAGGGGGAGGGCCCAGAGCAGTCTCCACAGTCGCATGTCATCAGTTTTGACATGGCTTTGTTCTACGCAGGTGGGTGGGGGCCATGCAGGGCCAGAACTGGGCTGGAGGTCTCCCTCATAGGAGGCATTCTCTCTCAAGTCATGGGCTTAACCAGTGGGTGAGAACCAAACTGAGGGCCTCCTGCATGGGATACACATCCCATTTCAGCATATGGGTCTGCATGGGCCAGGGCCAGGATTCAATCCTAGGCCCACAGGGTTGCAAAGTGAGCGCTTAACCCACTGAGCCATCCCGGCTTCCCCTAAAAGATTTCTTGAGATGAATGATCACCACTCATGGTTTTAGGCATTATAGTTATGATATATTTTATTATTACAATACAAATAGAATAATACAAATAGCAAGCATGGAAACCTTATTTTTTGTATTCTAAAAAAGCATGGATGAGAGTTCCTTGCTCTTGATGAAACAAAAAATGGCCAACCAGAAGGACTGTAGCAGAAATGAATGAACAAGGTTATATTAATTAATAGCAAACAGGAACCATTATTGTCTACACATTCTTTGAGTACAGCAACAACAAAAATTATTTTGGTTACAAACAATTTTTATAGGTTTTTGGGTTTTTTTTAGAATAAGAATAGGAGACATCTAGCTTGTCTCAAAATTGTGCTCTTTATTAACTCAATTAGAAGACTGTTAGGATAGAAGCAGAATTTTCTAGGAGGTAGATTCCTAATGAACTAGGACAGAATTTTTAAGTGCCAATGTGAAACTTTATCTAGCCAAATAAAGTCATCTATGATGACTTTAGAAATGGAAGTAAAAAAATAAGTTTTCATGTCGTCAGGTTTAGACTCAAATCTTTTTAAATAGCCAAATCTTCTATCTTGAAAATTCGGGTTTTTTTCCAGCAACTATGGAACTACAATGACCAGAAATTACATTTCTTAACCCATCAATTTATATCAATATTTATTTAGTAGTGTCCAAGAACATTATGCTGAGTGGCAATATATCTTATTTCCTCCTTTATATATATATCTAATACCTCTAAAGAAAGCCAAGACAATATGTTAAAGGTGTACTTTGAAAAGAAATTCATAACTGACTGAAGAGAAACTCAGAAAATGACATTAGATTAGTGAAGATGATATACATAAGCTCATATTTATTAGTTATGAGAGCTTTCCCATCAAACCCTCTACCCCCAGGGGAAAATGACAAAATTCTGGCATATAAATATATAAAACTTATCTCAAAATAGAAAATGAAAAACATATATACTAAAAAAAAAAAAAAAGTGCCCATTGGAAATTGGTCACTCCTAAGGAAACTTTTAGTATCTTTTGGAAATAGAAGTTACAAAGTGGTGCTTTACTTTTTATAAGATCTAATGAGAAATATGTCAGCAGCCAATTTCTTTCCAAATGAATTTTGTGCTAATTGAAGATGATTTTGCCTGATTTATAAGCATATTTGCAATCGGGCATGAGTGTCTGGATGTGGCCCTAACACTTACTCAGTATGATCATATTTATGGCAAAGTAGCTCTTTTGGTTTGTTGACTTTGAAACTGAGTAGCTAATATTCTTTTTAAATGAATGAGCTATGCTGGATAAAAAATGCAATGAAAATCCAATAGATATAATAATGGGATCCTCAGTAATGTTTAACTGAGCTCATAATGATAAATGGTCAATGATGTTTATGAGAAATGCCTTAGAGATACCTCATGCTTAGTGATTTTTGCTTAGCAGTCTTACTAAGGATTCACATTAGAAGTAACAGCAGTTAATAGAACCAAATATCTTTTTTCTTTTTTTTAAGATTTATTTTATTGTTTTTTGTTTGTTTGTTTGTTTATTTATTTTTGAGAGAGAGAGAGAGAGAGAGATACAGAGAGAGAACTGAACTGGGGGAGCTCCCAGTTCAGCACATGGTTCCGCACAGGCCGGGGCCGGCATTCGATCCTCGGTCCCCGGCCCGCTGAGCCATCCCGGCTTCCCCAGAACCGAATATCTTAAGAGGATGTTTGTGTTTCAGGAATCTCTCCCCTCTTATAAGGGATTAATTCTAGAGATTTCCTCTGAGAAATTTATAAATGCTATACTTGATTTCTCTGTTTTAAGTTAAAATATCAATAATTGTAAATAAAAGCATGAAATATTTACATAGGGAGATTTGTAGCTATGGACCAGTTAACAACAACTTCAGCTGCCTGGATTGTTCAGGTACTGAGCATATATTCAAAATCAGAAAACAGAAAATTCGGAGCATTTAGTATATAACTGTATAAGAGTTGAACAATAAATAGGTTACTTTACAAGATTAATCACTGGCATATTGGGTATAATAGCGTCTCTTTGTTCAGAGAACCACATGTTTTAGATGTGAAAAGTGTTCTATAAAGTACATTAATTTAAAGTCTAGTGACATTAAATACCCTTAATGTTAAAATAGCAACCTTTCAGACTTTTTGCTCTCAGATGGTTTCATCAATTCAATTAGGCTTCCATACCAGTGCTGTCTTCCACACTTTGGGCACCCTCTTTTCAATACACCAATCATGTAATCCCCTGTCATTTCTACCCAGCAGTTCTACACAAGGGCAGAAACTCATCCTGTGACCACATGCTCATGCATTTCTCTCATACTCAGTCTTTTCTACTCTTAACAGTGCCCAAGGAATATTAATATTATAATACTGTGTTCTTTAAACAAAAATAAGTTACTGTATTTGTGATTAAACTAGACATAAGATGGCTCTATGGCCAAACCTATAAAGCGTACATGAAATAAAGATAAAACAAACTTAACACATATTTACTTCTGGCTACTAAATCCAGCTCCACTAGACATTTACATATGATTCCTGCCAGAAATAGCTCAATCTGTTCTACTCATGAATTCCAATCAGACCATGATTTATTCTTTTGAATCTTATGATTCAAAGGCACTTATAGCCAATCTCAGATATAAAATCTGCCCAGTGCCAAGGTAGTCTCTAATGATGGTCTTGGTTCATTCGCTGTAAATTCCTAAAAGCTCACTATATCCTACACCTTTTCCTAAACATTAAAACACCTGAAGGCTGCACTTTTCCTACCTGCCCTTTTTCTCTTTCTTTACTTTATCCTTTTTATCTCTAAGCCCTTGGATAATCCTCTGTATAGCTGCTTCTCCACCATGTCACATCCTCTGACAACCTCCACTGCACATCTGCTTTATAGTATTAACATCCAGAAGAAACGTTGTACCTTTCCTGGTTCTATTTTTCAGCAATTCATTTTGATTCACCTATTCTGGCCCTTTATATAGAAGGGAAATTCCATCATTTGCAGAGCAAAGAACTCACTTTCTGATGGAAAACCACTCAACCACAAAAGACACCTTTTCCAGGACACAGAACAAATACCCTGGGAACTGCAGTGAACCTCAGTGCTGTGCCCCTCAGCGAACCTCAGTGCTGTGCCCCTCAGCAGACTGCAGCCCATCCTCAGGGGAAAGACAAGCACTGGGAAAGCAGTCTGAGCAATAGGCTTCCTAGATTATTCCAGCCCCAGGCCACTACACAGAGCTCCATTAAGGTGAACCCCTGTTTCTTTGAGGCACACTATTTCCTCCACTTGAAGAGGCAATTTGGATAGCAGATTAGATGAAGAAACAGTATACAAACACATGACTTATGCAGAGTCAATAGAGATTCAATAGATCTGCTGTATCCCCAGTTCTCAAACGTAGATGAATATCCTTATTTGTCACAACCCACAATCCCTCCATAGCTTTTCTAAACCCAGCCAATGTTGAATAATCCAGCACCTTCTCAATATAGTCCACACCACCCTTGGAGAGGAGTTCCATTGCATCTGCCACCCATAACCTAATTAAACTCTTGTGTCACCATAATGTGTCCTAGGCTACTTCATTGGTTTTCTTCCAATTGGGAAAACTATATGAGTAGCACGATGTGCTAGAAGTGATGAGAAAATGGAAATTCACTGTTATTGAGGGTCAAAAGTCTTCCTAAAGCCAGGAACTTAAATCAGTGCCAAAGAGGAGTTTCACATCGTCCCTCTGTCTTCTGCTTTGAGCACTATCACTAACAAAGTAACAGCTTCCCTCTAAGCTGAAACAACTACATTGCTGTCCTGAAAGTGCCCCTGTGTGATGGTGCATCTGAATCAAAGGAAATTAAATAATCAACTAGGGTTATCTGTGATTCAAGAAAGGCTCCTTAAATGGAAGTGAAAATTGGTGTGAGCAGTGTCAGTTCTATTCACATAGGAATTTCTTTCCAAGCAATTTATAGTAATTTTTAAGTACTAGTCCAAGGAAAAAGGAGCTGTTAAATACATTAGTGAGTGAGAGCCATTGAAAATTTTTTCTGCTTCATTTCCTAGAGATTTAATAAAAAGGTCTAATTTGTTCTGAAATGTATGTTCTGAGTGAAATAATTAATAATCTTCTTATTGTTAGAACACTAGAATAAAGTCTATTTGGCCAATTTCAACTGTAAGAACGTGGGAGGGCAGGTAATTTGCTCTTGAAAACTAAAAGAGAAATGGTTTCCTACCTGAAGTGATACCAAAATCAGTGAATTTTGAATTGTAAAATTTTAATAAACAACCTTAATGAAGACCAGTGCCATTAGCTTTGTGTAAAATCACCTTTTGAAAATGTTCCCATATTCATAAAGGAGTACAGTATGAAGGCAAGAATTTATTAGTTGCATGCTTCAAAAAATAGTAGTGTGCTAACAAGACATGGGACTGTGAAGAGCTTATTGTCAAAATGCTGGTGGATAGCTGCTCTTCTCTGACCTCATTAATGAGTATAATAGTGTCTGCATATAGGTATTTAATGATACTATTTGATGATAGAAAAATAACTTCAAAGAAGAGATGATGATGGCTCTGTGGCTGTTTTGGAGTTATTTTAACTTTCTGAGAGATTTAGTCTTAGCTCTTTGTACCTTGTTTTTCTTGAAGATCAAAGTATCTGTGTCCTCGGGAGGTGACTGCATTCGAACATACAAGCCAGAAATCAAGAAAGGAAGCTACAATAATATTATTGTCAACGTAAAGACAGCTGTTGCTGACAACCTCCTTTTTTATCTTGGAAGTGCCAAATTTGTAAGTCTCATATTCAGCGCTTCTTGGCTGACTATGTGTGCGGATAGTCAGAGGTTAATGGTGGACTATAGTATGGAGAATGTATAGAGTCTGATAACATGATTGTATAATGTAGCATTTCTGATTTGAAATCCTCATAATATTATCTCATGAAGTTCTAATGTGCCAAATTAAGTTGGAAGGCAAATGAAATGAAAACTTTTAACAGTACTTAGATATATCTACTTTCATTTGTGAGTATACCCTCATTTATTTTGAATTATATTTCCATATCAAGCTATTTAAGAAGAAAAACTAATAGGAATAAAGCTCTTTTTTCACTTTTCACTAACTGAAAAATTATAGTGAACTTTCAAGTTAAATTAAAATGGTAAATTGTATACTAATGTTTTACCAATGATAACTCTTCCAATACTGTTGAGTTTATGATTCAAAGAACTTGTGTTTACAGAAGTCCATCAAAAATGTTTTAATTCCTTTCATTTGAACCATTTGACCTTACATGCATTGGGCCCTTCTAAAAAAAATAAGAATTTTCAACAGACCACTTATCACATATGTCAATATTTGGAAGTCAGGTGAGAAGTTTTGAGTCACCCTGAATAAAATATTCATACCTGGTGCCTCAAAAACATCAGTGACTTTGGTGAAAACAATGAATTATGAATCCAATTATTTCCTTTTATCTCTATCACAAGTATCAGAGTGAGAAAAGTCTTTTTTTTTTCAAATTAAGTTCTAACTAGATTTAGTTAAATTATATCCCTCAGTAATATGGACATTTGTGTTGCCTTGAAGATACAACAATAAAGTGTTATTTAATCAGATGTAGTAATAGGTCATATTATTTTGGAATTTTTATTGTGAGGCTTCCAATTATTTTACATATCTGTAAGTAGTACCTGTTGAAAAGAATTCTGGCACTCCTCTTTCAGGGTACTTTATGGCTGATATGTACTCTTTTGTGTTTTTCTGAACTAGATTGACTTTCTGGCTATAGAAATGCGTAAAGGCAAAGTCAGCTTCCTCTGGGATGTTGGATCTGGAGTTGGACGTGTAGAGTATCCAGATTTGACTATTGATGACTCATACTGGTACCGTATTGAAGCATCAAGGTAACTAATTCAATAAAGGTTAAGATAGTTTAATGACAGAATTTTGAAGTAGTTTCCAATTTTATAAGAAAACGATTTCTTTTATGAGAAAGTAGCTATACGTGCACACACGTTTTACACATTATATGTATATGTATACATGTGTGCGAATGGGTAGCTTTGTAGGATATATAAGGAACTGACAAACTTCAACAGTATTAATTACAATGACCAGTTTATTTTAGACCCTTCACCTAACTGTCTCATAGGAATTTTGAGGATAAGTGCTTTCAGTGACACCACCGATGACACCTGAAGAAGTTCCAAGACTCAGCCTTACTCAGCACAAGCCAGAGGCTAAGAATTGCCATAGTGCCCATCTTTGGTGTGCACAGTTTCTCTTCTAATCTGCATAGCAGTCTTGCCTATAGGCATGTGTAGTGTCTAAATGCTGGCATGAATGTGTGTTAGTTTCATATTACTCAAAGTGGGAAGTAATATAAAATTGATTAATTCTGTCTTTGAAGTTTTACTTCAGTTAACTTCTAGCAGTGTATAGATTACTTAGAGTACCCATTCCTGTCCTCTATCCTTTCCTGTCATTTTCTCCTCTTTTACTAAGTCTTAACTCTCTACTACACCCGAGGCAGCTAACAGTTAAAAGGTAGTGTTAAGGGCCTAGGGCTAAAGATGCCATTGGTCAACAATCTGGTAATTTTTTAATCTAGGACTAGGTGATGGAGACATAGTTTCATTCTAAGTTTATATTTGTTTAAATTTGTCCATAATAAAAAGCTTTTAAAAAACATCAGGAGGGGAAGCCGGGATGGCTCAGTGGGTTAGGCGCTCACTTTGCAGCCCCGGGGACCGAGGATCGAATCCCGGCCCCAGCCCGTGCGGACCCATGTGGTGAACTGGGGAGTGCCCCCAGTTCAGTTCTCACCGGGGTGAGACCCCGGCCCAGTTCCTGCCCTGTGCAGCCCCAAGCCCACCTGTGGAATGAAACTATGTGGAAGGGCCGATGATGTGCAACTATGAAGACTGTTCTGGGCTCCCCCCCCACCCCACCCCCACTTCTCTCTGTCTCTGACTCTGTATCTCTCTCTCTCTGTCAAAAACAATAAATAAATCTTTTAAAAAAAACAAAAACGTAAGGAGAAGTAGTATCTTCAATTTCTTTGTAAGATCTTCAGTAAAAGTGCATGTGTGTGTACGTGTGCATGTGTGTGTGAGAGAGAGAAACCAGCAGACAAAATGGGCTTCCATGGGTGTTGGTAACAGGGCAGGAGTGGGAGGAATTAAGCACTTTAAGAACTTAATATTTATATTTACAAAGTACCATGCTTTTATCAGAAGACATATATTCTGTAAAAGAAGAAGAATCTTATTTAATAAATTTATTCTGTTGTTTCCATGTATTTCAGTTAATGCTGAACTCTCAAAGATTAAAAGATTACCAAGATGAGATGCTAGGGAAAGAAATATAATACTAAAGTTTTCTTATGAATGCTTGTGTCATAAAAGAGAACAGATTTGCATATTTAACAATTCATGGAAATCAATCACTTAAAGAAAATGAAATACAATAATGATAATTTTCAAAAACATAATTTAATAGTAAAGTTCTTATACACAATTTGTGTGCACAACTCTGAAGACTAACTATTATATGATACACATTAAGATGGTATGCCAAACAATAAAAAATGCATGATTCCAGGCAGATTACTTCAGCAAATCTGTATCCAAGATATAATAAGGGATTTTAGGAGAATTATGCAATTTGTAATGCAGAAGAGTGGATTACTCAGCGTTCACTTGGTGCATTAAATTAGATAAAATGCTAAATGGTGTAATATAAACTGGTTTAAATAGGTTGTGTTGGTAAATAGAAATTGCTTTGTAAAGCAATAGAAAAAAGGCTTTTTACTTAACCAATAGCAATTCCATCACCTAATTGCTGATGTGTCATTTCATATCAGTGGTCACATTCAGAATCAGGGAGTGTTGCTCGCTGGTCCTGGTTGAATCTGACAGTAAACATCCAGTAAAGATCACTCTGGGTTTTAATTTGCAGTTTATTTGAATCTGGCACTTTTGAAGTTAAACACCTAGTTATCTCTTAAATATTCCAAATCAAGCCTCTACATTTTTATACCTTTTCAGTCTGATGTTACCATCAATGTGATACATATTCTATTTTCTGTATTTTCTTTCACTGCCTTTCAACATGTACCCTAAAAGAACTGGAAGAAATGGAACAGTTTCTGTGAGAGCCCTGGATGGACCCAAAGCCAGCATGATGCCAAGTACTTACCATTCAGCATCTCCTCCAGGGTATACAATTCTAGATGTGGATGCAAATGCAATGCTGTTTGTTGGTGGCTTGACTGAGAAATTGAAGGTAATGTGTTCTTTCCCGTCATTTTTATTTCATCTTTGTGGACAACTTCTTACATGCTTACCTTGGAGGAAGGCGTGATAAAGTTTCATAAAAACTTGACCACTTTTTACTTGATTTGTGTTTATGAAAACAGTAATTTATTTTGAGTCAGAATTTTCTTCTTTGACTATTCAATATTGGAAACAATATTTTAAAGCCTATTTGTGTTAACTTAAAGAGTTGTTGTTTTGCCTAATCTGTGGTATCCATTGACATCAACTTTTTTTATATCCTTGTTTGAGTTGCCTCAAGAGCAAAGTGTTTTTTAAATATATACTCCCTTTTCTGAATTAATTTATGATTTATTGATAGGAAGTGCTATAAAGTTCAAATTCACATCTAAATAAAAGATTTATGAATACCTTGGGAAATAGCATAGGAATTGTAAGCTATCAAATCATGTTACAATTTTAAAAGTTTTCAAGTTGCTCTTCTCTTTATTCTTATACAGTAATGCACTTAATATTCATAAGTGCTTCATGACAGGCCCTTGTGCATTTCAAGTTGCAAAGTGCCTGCATTTTAAAGAAGCTGGTGCTGATTAAATGGAATTAGGTGTTAGAAAACGACCTGTGGGTGAGATGTAAAAGCACAACCAAATATAATGGATATTCCTGTGCTTGTCAGAATCATCCTGGGATGAGATTAGTCAGAAAATGTGAAAAGCCAGGATGACCCCAAATTTATGAGAACTCAACCTTCATACAGAGTAAGGTTGTTTTATTTGCTTTGTGTACGAGATGTGACTCTAAAGTATTATAATTGATTCCACAACTAAACACTAAAATCATCCTCATTTCTTAGAACTGCATATAAATAGAATGGTACATAGAAATATATAATCCTATTGCCAACTTTCTCTCCTCCCCAGAGCAATAGTGCAAAAGCCATGGATTCTGAAATCAAATCCAGGTTTGACTCCCTGCTCTATCACTTACTAAAGTATGCCCTTAGGCAAGTCACTTAACCACTTGGGCTTCAATTGTCTCAACCTGAAAAGGGAAATAAGAATATCTACATTGCCTGCATATTAATAATAAACTTTTATACCATTTATATAGCAATTATTATGGACTCAGAATGCTCTAATTTAAGTGAATTAATTTATTTAACTTTCATGACAAACCCAAAAGGTAGGTTGTCCTCCTCAATTTATAGTTAAGGAATCCAAGTAAGGAGAAGTTAAATGACTTGACCGAGGTCACACAGCTTTTCATGGTGGAGCTGCAATTTGACACAGGTTAACAGGCACGAGTCTTCACTCTTAATCATCATGTTAGACTGCCACAGTGAATAGAGAGCTCATAGGCATAAAATTTATTATATAAGCCTAAAACATGGTAGTCACACTTAAATGTGCCTTAAAGAATATTTATTGTCCAGATATCATTGTCACAAAGCAATTTTCCTAGGCTGGAAAAGACAGTAGACAAATAAAATCTATAGAAAATCTTAATCATTTTGGCCAAGAATTTCCAGGCAACTGCCACACAAGAATATGAACCAAAAGACGAAAACAAATAACTAAATCAAAATAACGATGAAAATTCAAAGGAGTGGGAAAATATTCCAAGTAGAGTTTTTAGGATGTAAAGGGGAAAAGTAAAACGCAAGCAGCATCCACAAGTAGGGTCATCAACTTCTGGAAAATTAAGAGAGATTCAAAGACTCTCCAGATGCCAGCAGCTGATAACAGTCTCAAAGACTCTCCAAATGCCAGCAGCTCTGATGAACGTTTTTTCTACGAAGCAGAGTAGCACTTGATCACAGTGATAGGAAGATGTACATGTTGATGAATTCAACCAAAAATTACATCTATAAATTTTAACTCTTCAGTGATCATTTTCCTGTATTTTTTTAATTGTTAAGTTTATTAGAGTGACATTGGTTAGTAAAAAATTACATGGGTTTCAGGTGTACAACTCTACAGTACTTTATGTATTACAATATGTGTTCACCACCCAGAATCAGCTTTCTTTCCGTCACCATGCATTTCCATCTCCCTTTCTCCTCTTCCACCCCCTCCCCCCTTACCCTCAGGTAACCACTAAACTGTTGATTAAGTACATGAGGTTTTGTTTCTTTGTTGCTTTCAGTTTTATATTCCACATGTGCGTGAAGTCATGTGCTTCTAAGCTTTTTCTGTCTGGCTTATTTCGCTTAGCATGCTGACCTCAAGTTCCATCTATTGTTGTTATAAATGGCAGTGCTTCAGCTTTTCTTATAGCTGAGTAATATTCCATCATATATATGTAACACATTTTCTTTCTCCAGTCTTCTGTCAAAGGGTCCTGTATTTGTTTTGAAACCAAAACATGTCATATCATTTTCCCACCTAGATTATTTAGATAAGTATGGATTAGGTTGGTAGAACATTTCTAAAATTATATGCACTAGAATACAGCATTTATTCCTATCATGTCAGTGCCAAAAGAAACAATTGTTTAAATTACAGCAAGGTTCTCTAGAGTGGACCATGTCATTTCCCTTCTTCATGGCTATGTTATATATCAAGCATAAAATGTTTCCTTGTGAAAATGACATCGGCGTTGTCATATAACAAGTATTTATTGAGCCTTTATTAGATACCAGCCCCTGTATTAGGTATACCAGCAAATAAAACCACCATAGTCTATTCTTTTACAAACTGACTCTTTCCCTTCATTCTGTCCTGAAAGCTGCTTGGATGTAAAAGGAAATGAAAAGTTGGAACAGCACTATCATAGGGCAATTTATATAAAAACTTTTCTCTCCTTTTGTGTAGTCAGTATGTATCCCTTCTCAGGAACTCTTGAAGAAATATTTTAGTGGTATAAGAGCACTAACATTTATCAAACAACTCTGTATTAGGCACTTAATGTAGTACCATAAGTAAATTATCTAACTTTGTTCTAATAATATCATGGTAGAGACAAAAAAAAAAAATAGTATGTTAAAGAAGATAAGCAGCTCACTTAAAGTCAGAAGCTAGGAAGTGTTTATTTACTAATGATGGTAAACTGATATAGCACAAAATAACCAGGGCTTGTGAGGATATAATGTGGTTAGAAGATGAATATGTACATAACCAAGAGTATCAGAAGGAGAGGATAATAACTATTCCAGATTCTGCTGCTAACAACTCACACAGGTCCGTGAAGATTTTTTGTGTGAAATTATAAATTCTAACAAATATTTTATTTATTTCTGCAGAAGGCCGATGCTGTACGTGTGATTACATTCACTGGCTGTATGGGAGAAACATACTTTGACAGCAAACCCATAGGTCTATGGAATTTCCGAGAAATAGAGGGTGACTGCAAAGGATGTACTGTCAGGTTAGTGGAGAGGCCCAGCCTGTGTGTCACAAAAGCTTTCATTTCATTTTTCAATATTCTGCTATCATGTGGGTGATATGGAGCAGGCTTGAAATGATTATATTCAGAGGTGAATTCACCATGAAGCTAATGAAAGTTCAAGTTCCTTCCCCAGTTGTGTCGGCACTTGCCAAGGCCCTGGGAGGCACTCTAGCAGTACTTTTACATGATCATGTGGTTTTGTAAATTTTACAAAAAAGGTCAGGTATTTTAACCTCAATTAGTTACAACTACTGCCTCTTTTCACTCTAACTTCTCTTCCTGTCCAGGTTTTTCATGTGTGTGGCTATCAGGTAGTCATAATTTCTTTTTTTCTTTTTTTATCATGGAAACAGTGGGGCACTTAGAAAAGCAGAGCTGGCAGAGGTAGAAAAGATTTGTCTAGCACAGGTTTACAAAAGGACTCACATGTCGACTCTAGAAAGTTTTTCTTATGCAATTCAAATGAATATCCATCTGTCTAAAAATCACTTATATTAGAGGCATCCCCTTCTCCCCCACTCCAACAGATTCTTTATCTGTGGGCTCTGTTAAGCGTTTGGATAATGTGTGCATAGCCACATCTGGCCACAGCTAACTGCAAAGGGGAGAAGCCTTTAGCAGATAGATAGCTTGCTCTAAGTATACACAGTGGCATTCTTTATGAGAGGATCACTGCTTCCTGCATGGCGATATAGTTTCATCTGCATCACTGCTTCCAGCAGTAGAAAAGTCTGAAAATATTACATATGTATGTCTGTACACACACTCAGCCAGAGCATGACATTCAGCAGAAAGGATGAAGAGGAGGCCTGCATGGAAAAGGCTCAAGTCTTCACTTCTCTTTACCTGCACATAGACCAAAAGATGGATGAATGGATAGATGATACATACATACATACATACATACATACATACTAGATAGATAGATAGATAATAGATAGATGATAGGTAGATATAAACTATATATGTGGTTACATTTATTGGGGTGACATTGGTTAAAAATAATGACATTGTTTCTAGATGTACAATTCTACATTGCATTGTCTATGCATTGCATTATGTACTCACCACCCAGAATCAGCTCTCTTTCCATCACCATATATGTATTTTTTTAATTTCTTTTTTCTTTTTTTTTTTAAAGATTTATTTTATTGATTTTTGACAGAGAGAGACAGAGAGAAGGGGGAGGGCCCAGAGCAGTCTCCACAGTTGATATTAGTGTTCCATATAGTTTCACTCCACAGGTGGGCACAGGGCTGCGCAGGGCATGTGGGTCCGCATGGGCCGGGGCCGGGACTCGATCCTCAGTCCCCGGGGCTTCAAAGCAAGCGCTCAACCCACTGAGCCATCCCAGCTTTCCCTCTTTTTTCTTCAAGAGGACTTTACTTCAAACTAATTAAGCTTCATACCTCACCAAGCCTGGATTTGTGGCACTTACGTTTATAACAACATTTAGAACTCTAGTGCAGATTTGATCTCCTGGAGGACTTAGGATTCTGTAAGTGTTTCAAGTGGAAACCCATGGGCCTTGAAGATTCGGCTTAGGTGGAGAAAAAGAAGAGGCCATGATAAGCCAGGAGAAAATACCATATTACCTATCATCAGTGATAACAGAGAGGTTAGAATGTAGGAATTTAAAAATATTTAACAAGCATGCAAAGCATATATAGAGAATAAATATTATTATATAAACCTGAATAGAGAATGTAAAATAATTAGCCAGTGGTAAATTTCTCAGCTTATAAAACTTAGAGCTCACTAACCAGTTGAGCCTATAATGATTTTAATGATATTAAATTAAACACAGTACATGAAAGCTTCACATATACACATAGCAACTCTAAAATCAATAGGTTAGGAGTTTGCATTTTTTTCATTTCCAACTTAAAGGGCACATGTTCAATGCCAAGACCCAAATTCCCCATTAATGTGGCAGAATGCCCTTCACGTATTTTTCTCATCATCTCTAGAGTTTCAGAGAAGAAAACAGCCTCTCAGACCTCTCTCTCTAAAAGTTTTAACCTCTAACTCTTTTCTCTAATCAGTAGACTTGTCAATATGGCATTTAAAAGTCTGACTTATTTATAGTTTAAAGTGGTTTGTTCAATAATACTCAATAAAGTCTAATGTGGAATGGTATCTGCAAAATACTTTCAGTACCACAAAGACAATGAAGTCCACGTTAATATCCTGCTACTCACAAATCAACACCAACTTTTCCCTATACATTTCTTTGGTAAATTTATAAGTAGGATTTTCAAAAGCCTATTATCAACAAAACCTCAAAAGCATTTAAATGCCCATTCAGCAGTGCATATCATGTGTTAAGATAACATCACTAATTATTTTTCTGCAAAGATCTTCATGCCCTCTGTATATAAAGTATTATATGAATTAATACAATTATTGTGTTTGTGGGGGGGGGGGCACATGACTTTGTGCCCACGCTTGTGCATGTGTGTAGGGTGTTTTTCAGGTTACAGTGATTCACATTTACAACTTCCTGATATTAGGATGA
The DNA here is from genome assembly GCA_004027555.1 of Craseonycteris thonglongyai. Classification (NCBI taxonomy): domain Eukaryota; kingdom Metazoa; phylum Chordata; class Mammalia; order Chiroptera; family Craseonycteridae; genus Craseonycteris; species Craseonycteris thonglongyai. Next base: position 22,055 of record PVKE010009760.1, on the reverse strand, counting down.
ATATGCTTCAGTCCTAGCTTCAAGAGAATTACAGCCACAGGCTGTAAGTTTTGTTTTGTTTTCAGGAAAACATGGATCAGAAATTATTATATGGGAAAGTTGAGGCTATAGACTGAGCCATTTTGTAGAAGATCTTGGTATGTCAGTTTTAGGAATTCACATTTATCCAGTAGTTGGTAGAAGGTATATAAATTGTTATGCTTTAGAAAGAGTAATCTTCCAGGGGTATAAAAAAAAGTGTTTCTCTTAAAGTTTTGGAAGTCTCATTAATATTAAAGTAGAAAAGAAAAAGTGTTACAAATAAAATTTATTTAGCTGAGCACTGGTAGGATAATGAAATGTTAATATATTAAACCCCCAAGTACATCTAGCTCTATAGTTAACAAGTTATAAGTGGAAAAGCATGGCTGTTCCAAGGAGTACATTCAGTCTTTATTAACTTGACCAAACATGAAGGTTCAAAAAGGAAACAAAAAGCAAGTTAAGAAACTTAGCACGGGGAAGCCAGGATGGCTCAATGGGTTAAGTGCTTGCGTTACAGCCCCGGGGACTAAGGATCAAATCCCAGCCCCAGCCTGTGTGGACACATGTGCTGAACTGGGGTGTGCTTCCCATGCAGGAAGCCCCCAGCCCAGCTCCCACCCTGTGCAGCCCCTGCCCACTTGTGTGAAACAAAACGGATGCCATGCAACTATGGAGACTCCTCTGGGCCCTCCCCCTTCTCTCTCTCTCTCTCTCTCTCTCTCTCTCTCTCTCTCTCTCTCTCTCTCTCTCTCTCAAAAACAATAAAATAAATTAAAAAAAAAAACTTAGCACTTATTAATATAAAACGACAGTTATTTTTCCTGGTAAATGCATTTTAAATGAATAGGAAAATGGTAAATGTTGAAATATTACAGACTGCACTTGAAAGGACTCACTTTTATTTTCTTATTCACCAAATATAAGCCAGACTACATGATTTTGGCCAATGAATTAAGTCAAATAGGCTGATCTACATTTGTATATTTGGATGTTCTCAGCACAAAACTCTTCCCTACAGATTTGCCTTTTGTTTGAAGGAGGTTCTCCTATAATATTGGCAGAAAGGGGCCTTAGAAGTCATTCAATGACCTAGTTCTTTCAGCTCACATTTAAGAGATTCACACCGGAAGTGTGAAGTGACTTATAGCAAGGCCTTAGTCAGATTTCACATCAGATTCCAGGGTCTCTATCATCTAATTCTCTATTTTATTCTGTGATGTGTTGAGAGAATAAATAGATTAAGGAAATGATGACATCAAGGTATAAATATCTCAGAGTTTTTGTGCAAGAAAAATAAAATTTGATATTTTTGTTTTGATTCAGTACTTATCCTGACATTGCATAGTGAGGTTTTATGTTGTTTTTATTTTTGTTTTTGTTTTTTATTTTTTTGTTGTTTTTTTTTTAGTTATAAGTAACAATGCATTGGGTGAAAGCATCCAGAAAACTGTCAGAAGTGACTCACAACACTTTCTGGTTGTCACTGGTAGCAAGGCAGTATATAATGCAAAACCCTAGTATTTAATAACTTCAAGGAACTTCTCCTTAGTAGGCTCTACACAGTGTTCTCTTCTCTTGAATATAATGCCTCAGAAACTAATGGGTTTGTTGTAATGATGAAGGTCAGTGATCACCAGTTTATTTACTACCAGTTATATTTCATGAATATTGATAAAGCGTCTTTAAGTTTAGAAAAAAGATTATGCCATCATCTAAACTTATTCTAAATTATATATTATATAACTTAAAATTATAAAGACCTAATTATGAAAAAGCTACACTAAGACTCTTCCCTTCATTTTGCCTTCAGAGTTTAATTTCTCTCTGGTCTAAAAATATAGAGAAATCCAACTTGTCTACAATCTGTAACAGTTCTTTCTCCACAAGCCCACTGATATTTTTATTAATTATTTTTTTTTATTAGCCAAGATTTCATGCAAATAATATTCTAGGCTCCTGTTATTTTACAATGACATTACTATAATGTTTCTCAATATTTCCTCTCCACCCTCAAGTTAATACAACACTCCAATTTCAGAGACTCAAATACATGCTAATATGCAAATATTTAAAGTTTTAAAAATATCTCCACAATTAAGACATACTCTATAACAGCATCAGTTACATAGGTAAGGGGGGGGGGAGTGGATGGATGGATAGATGGATGGATGTACAGACAGATGTATGGACAGAGGGACAGATAATAGGTAAATGATAAATAACTTTGCACTCCAAAAGGGAAATATTTTTAAATGTTATATTTACAAGACTTATCTTAGATATCATTGATTATTCCATCAATATAGTCTCTGTGAGGCAATTTGCTATGCTAAAATATCCTTCATTCCACAAGCATTCTACTATGATTCTACTATGAGCCAAGTACCATACTGAATACTGAGTTTGTGCCTGGCTTGGAGCCAGGTTTATTATCTTTTGTTTGTCTAATAGAGATTACATTCTAGTGAAAAGGAGAGAGCAATGAATATACAATAAATAGAGGTATCTTTTGTTATCTGAATCTAATCTATCCCCAGAAAAACCATTGGATAGCAAGTATTCAGACAGTAGGGACCTAATTCATCATTTTTTTTCCCTTATAACTCTTAAGTTTGTACCTTTTGATCACCTATACTCATTTCACCCAACACTCACTTCCTGTTGTGTTATGTATAATGCAACTGTAATAATGCATTCTCAGCCCATCCAAAAACACCATTAGTTCATCCCACTCAGACACATTTACCAACATACCGTAGCCATCCACCAAGCACTTCAGCAAAACATCAATGACCTAGTTACTAAGCATTCCAAGTGAGAGGTGTTGGTTACTTGGTGGTTGGGTACTAAGATGATGGCAGTGGAGATGCAGAGAGGTAGAAGAATGGGAAATGTATTTATAAATTTGATATGGTTTCTGCCTGACAACAGCTTGCAATTAAGTCTCAGAAGACTTTGATGTATCTAATGCTGATGGATCAAGAAGACATTGTCTGATTCATATGAAATGTTTTTCTTCAGTCCTCAGGTGGAAGATAGTGAGGGGACTATTCAGTTTGATGGAGAAGGCTATGCATTGGTCAGCCGTCCCATTCGCTGGTACCCCAACATCTCTACAGTCATGTTCAAGTTCAGGACATTTTCTTCTAGTGCTCTCCTGATGTACCTTGCCACAAGAGACCTGGTAAAGATATACACAGCTCAATGTTTATGTTCCTTTTCTGTAGGTTCCCAATATAATTATCAGTTATTATTAAATTATTCATTATTGTTCGAAGGAATTTAAGATAGCTGCTTGATAGCCAACAATGGGTGATGCAGCTAGCACTTACATGTTTTCATTGATTAATTATATACAATTTAAATATAATTTATTTTCATTATAACTGTCCATGTAATTTTTTAAGAGAAGCATCCAGTGAAGATTCTGCCAGGATGCAGTCAAACTACTCCTTAGTCTTCTTCTGGTAACCTTACTTGAATGATGAGTCTAAACATTCTCATTGTTTTTTTCTGGGTCATTAGTTCTTAGTAAATTCTTTTAGGGCACATAACTTTTAATTTGCTTAATATGTTTTCAGAGAACCCACTTTATACTCCCTTTATAAAAGGATACATCCTAGTAATTTGGTTGTGACTCTCTGCACCATAATATCACACCTACAAAGATTTGCAAAATAGTATTACCAATTCTGTTTTTAAGGTGGATTTCAATTACAGATCAATACACTCTGTAACTTAGCCATACGCCCTATTATAAGCCGCATAAACAAAGTAAATACCCATATATTTCTCCTTGTATCTAATCACTGATGTATTTTTACTCTGTTAATAGAAAGATTTCATGAGTGTAGAGCTCGCTGATGGGCACATAAAAGTCAGCTATGATCTGGGTTCAGGAATGGCTTCCATTGTTAGCAATCAGAACCATAATGATGGAAAATGGAAATCATTCACCCTCTCAAGAATTCAAAAGCAAGGTGAGTTTCTGTACTAATAATACACAATGAGCCTTAATCATGCTCTCCAAAGCTCTCATGTACCTAATCACAACAAAGACCCTGCTGTAATTTTAGGTACTCACAAATTCTGTGAAAAATTGATACAGTCATTTCTTTGACTTAGATTATAGGTGGTTTCGGTTAGACATGACTGATTGAAGAGCCAAATGGTTCTCTGTCATTTCTTTTGAAACTAAGAGCTTAATTTGAAAGCATAAAACTGTCTTGCAACTTGTAAAATTATATCCTGTAGTAGGGTCTAAAAGGTTGTGTACTTTTTCTTCTTATTTTGTCAAGATGTTTCCTTCAGTGTCCCACAGGTAGAATTTGTAGGGGTTCTTAGAGCAAAACTGCTGGTTCTTTGCTTTTTTAAAATGCCAAAAATTTGTATGTGTGCAAATAATTGATTAATAGTAGTGTTTAACATTTTTGTTGTTCCAACACATTTTAAAAACATGTTCACAAACATTACTTCATTTATTCATATAAGCAGGTATTTTGTTCAGGTGTTAGAGAAGGGGAAACAAACTGAAATTTACAGATATATGTATCTGTGACCATATAATAGAGCTAGAAATAGAGATGATGATAATGATAGATAGATAGATAGATAGATAGATAGATAGATAGACAGATAGACAGACATATACAGAGAGATAGATATGCTATCAGGGGAAAAATCAGGCCATAAAAGCCTCTGTTTTTCATATTATATGGCTGAGTACTTCCCAGACAGCCCTCCTCATATATATATTAATGATATGTCTGTGATCTAAGAACCAGAAATCCAAGTCTATTAGGTCTTAATGTGTTGCTATTTTTATCTAAGTATAATTCTCTATAATTTTGTATACTACAGCATTATCAATGTCTGCAAATGAAACTTTGATACCTCTGTTTATATAATTAGACCTAATTGATTTTGATTGTGCCATCTCATGGAAATTTAGGTTTAACTTTGAACCATCCTTCATTCCTGCATTGAACAAGTATATGCTAAGCACCAACTAAGTACCATGTAAGAACTAAGTGAAGTCTAGAACAAATTCTTCAAGGAACATGTAGTCTAAAAGGGGAGATATACATGTAAATCAGTGGTTAGAGGACAGAACACTAAATGCCCTGTAGCGATAAGTATAGCAGGCTAGAAATCTCAGAAGAGAAATATTTAAGTCAGAGAGGTCACCTCTCAGGGAAGTATTCCTGAGGCACAATCAGGAATTGAGGTGTTTCCTGGATTAAAACACCTTTGGACATTTTCAGAGAAGTGAAATTTGTAAGTCTGGGTCCTCTGAGAATGTAACATCATAATACATCACTTTCCAAATTCTTTTCCTTGAAACATGAAGCCCTGGAGAAACTCCTTTGTTTGGATAAAAACTGTTTTGTGCTTGTATAAATTGAAATACCACTGATTACATTGTTCCCCTGTAAGAGAGACACAATATACATTGCATGTTAGAGACTCTGCATAATAGTTAAGAAGAATGTTTAACTTTGCTCCAAATTCCCCAAAATTCTTTGATCACCAAAATCTTTCCATTCCTGCTGTAGTAGCATTCATGCTTTAGTAACTACAAGTAAATCTACAGGCTAACAAGATGAATGTTGGCAGAAAATTATCAGATGGGGCTAGGATAGAGCCTCTTCATAAAGAGTTTATGAGCTAAGCTAATGAGTTTCAGCTTTATTCTGAAAGCTAGAGGTAACTATTAAGAGTTTTAATCAAGGGTGTGACACTATCACATCATCACATCTGTGCTTTAGTAAGGTTTCTTTAACAGCAGTTTAGAGGGTATATTTGTGACAATTATGGATGTTACAACAATATGTAGTAAACTAGGTAAAGAGTGAGGAGAATGAAACCACGAAAACAGAGACGAAAGAATGGACTTGAAAGATGTTAAGCATTTTAAAATTGGGGGGCTTTATGATATACTCAATGTGGAGGCAAAGCTTTTTTTTGAAAAGGGAGACATCAAGGATAATTCCTTTTTTATTTGTTTTGTTTTTTGCTTAAATAACAAGAGTATGTCAGTGCCATTTTACCAAGGTATTCATTACAGAGGGAAAAATGGTTTTCTAGAAAAGATGCTTTCTACTTTGAACATGTTGTATTAAAGGTACTCTTAGGATCTTTAGCAGTCTAGGGAAGCTGTATAATTAGTTGCATGTACCTGAGGATCAGCAGAGCTGTACAAGAGGGATGGATAACTAGGAATCAAGGAATCATCATGATGTTTTAAGTAGTTGAACCTGAATATGGGTGAAAAGAACCAAGCAGTCATATTTAGAATAAGGTAATCTGAAGTAGTATTGAAGCAGTAGAGTAAAGTAAGACCCCACAGAGGGCTGGGGGTCTGTCAAGAAATGATCAAAGAAAGGAAAAATAAGGAAGGTAAATTTCCAGTAGACCAAACTGGAGGCAGAGTGACCAGTTAGGTCCAATAGTAGTCCAGGCACAAGATGAATGATGGCTTGAAGTAAGAGTTACAGTGGGATTTGGCACTAGGAAAATGCAAACTAAATCCACTGTGTGAGATGACTATAGGGCTATTAAAAAGTCTAAAATTAACAAGCCTAAACATACCCAGGTTTGGCAAGGATGTGGAGCAACTAGAATGCTCATACACTGCTGATGAGGGTGTGAAATGGTACAGCCACACTGGAAAACAGGTTGGCAGTTTCTTGCAGGAGTCCTCAAACTTTTTAAACAGGGGGCCAGTTCACTGTCCCTCAGCATGTCCACACATGCATACTGCGGGCCCGGGACGAGTCAGCTGCTAAGCAGGACAGGCAGCGTTGGCAAAAACACCCAGCGGGCCGGATAAATGTTTTCAGCGGGTCACATGTGGCCCGCGGGCCGTAGTTTGTGGACCCCTGCAAAAGGTTAAATATACACCTGCCATGTAAACTAGCCATTCCACTACTAAGTATTTGCCTAAGACACATGAAAGCAAATATCCATACAACGATTTGTACCAGAATGTTGTTAGCACCTTTATTTGTGATGCTTAAAAAAGAAAAAACAAACAAAACATTCATCAGTAGGTGAACGGTAATACAAATTGTTATATATCCACACCATGAACTAATTTTTAGCAATAAAAATAATGAACTTTTAATATGCACAGAAAGTGAGCGAATTTCAAAATAGTTATTCTGAGTGAAAGCCAGCAGACAAAAAGTTTATTCATTTAAAATTACATAGAAAATGCAAACTACCCTCTAGTCAGAGCAGATAGGGGCCATTTGCAGATGGGGTTATATAAGGAGGGACAGGAAGGAAGGATGACAAAGAGGCATAAGGGAACACTTGGGATGATGGATATGTTCATTTTCTTGATTGTGGTCATGGTTTTGTGGATGTTTACATATCTGAAAACTTGTTGATTTGGGAAAATTATACTATGAGGGGGAACGTCCACAAAAAAAATGGAATGTATTTATTTGAAAAATTGTGCATTCTTGTTCACACTTCAGTGACCTTCAAAGCACTCTCCAGTAGAAGCAATACACCTATTGAGATGCTTTTTGCACTAGTCGACACAGTTTTTGAACTCATAGGTGTTGATGCCTTTCAGTGCTTCTGCTGTTTTTGTTTCACCTCTTCCACATGGGCTAAACATTTCCTGAGGAAGGTTTCTCATTGAGGAAACGACAACAAAAAAACAGTTGCTTGGGGTGAGATCAGGTAATAGGGAGGGTGGGGCACAAGGTTCATGCCGATTTTGGTCAAAAACTGCTGAACACTCAGCACAGTGTGGGCAGATGTGTTGTCATGCCGCACATTGTTCGTGTAAATCACCCATCATGAAATGGGCTAATGCGTTGAAAGAGCCTCCAAAAAACAATGAAGCTGAACACAGCCTCTTTCAACACCAGGAGTACTGATGCGGATGGGTTTCTAGAACACTCACCTAGCGAACAAAGCCTGTCCTATTCATACAAGGGCCCTGCTCTCCAGAAAATAATTCTAGGTTTTTGGTGGTCCCCCTCATGTCATTTCTACTTTGCTAAACTCTTTTGAAAAATAGGACAGATATTAGAGTTATTTAGGAGATAAAATTAGTACGGTGGTTATTGATTGATTGGCTGTGGAAGGGTGAGGAGAAAGTTGACTATAATTTAGAACACGCTTGTCTCAACCCCAGCTTATGGGCTGCATGTGGCCCGGGAGGGCTTTGAAATACAGCCCAACACTAATTTGTAAACTTTCTTAAAACATTATAAGATATTTTGTGTGTGATTTTTTTTTAACTCATCAGCTATCATTAATGTTAGTGTATTTTATGTGTGGTCCAAGACACTTCTTCCAGTGTGGCCCAGGGAAACCAAAAGATTAGACACTCCTGATTTAGAAGATTGAGTGGAGTTCATAGTGCTACCAAATAACATAAATACTACATATTTAAGAATAAAAAGATTATCATTTCGATTTAGAATATGTTTAGTTTTAAATATTATGGAGGTATACAGATGCTGATGTCTCCCCTGTTGAGTGTGGATTTTAGATGAAAATAAGGTTCAGGTATATGTGTTTCTGAGTTGTCAACATATAGTAAGCAGATATAAACTTGAGGTTACGCAGATAGCTGAAATCTGAGAAGTGGCCAAATGAACACACATGAAGGAGCATAGGCATTTCAGAAGTGTTCAAAGAAATAGGTCCCAGGGAAGGAGACTGCAAATAAGTTCGGAAAGATCAGAGAAGCTGGAAAGGTTGGCATTATGGAAGCCAAAAGAGGAAACTTACTAGAAAGAAGGAAATGTTAATGATATCCAATACTGAAGAGACACAGACCGAGATAAGACTCAAAAGGACCCCATTTGGGTGTAAATGCAGGGAGGTCACTTGAATTTTAGTGAGATCAGAGTCCATGGATAGTATAGGGATAGAAATTCAAATAAGGCTCCAGAAATATGGTCATAGCTCCTTTAAGTGACCAGATTATTTTATGTGAATTATTCTCAGAATCTGTAAAAGCACTGTCCCTTGACATTCTAATGCCTCCTTCAGGAGGCATCCCCCACCATCTCTGATTTAGTAGAACCGCCATCTGCTGCTAATGGAAGTGTGCCCAGTTCCCCAAGTGCATTGATACGGGCACAAGATCGAGAAAGATCATTTAGATTGTTAATGGACTAAGAGAGAAGAAAAGAATTACCAAAGTAAAAACATTATGTTTATAACAATGCAGCATTGATTATAAAATGCTGGTTAAGCTTTTACTCTGTGTTTAGTATTTAATAACACCTTTTCCTTCCTGCTTACCCATAAATGATGTCTGAACTCATCAGCTCTGAAATTTTATGTTAATAGCTGTTCTGTAGGGGAAAGAAGTAGGGCAAGAAATAAAAGCAAGCGTTAGCATTTTTGTTGCGGTACCCACTTCATCGCTATCACACATAAAGGAGAGTAAAACCTTTTCTTTAAAGCAGTAAAAATGTGCCATCCTGTGTCTCTTTGCCAGAATTAACACTTTGGGCCAGTGAGTTCCAATTCAATTGTGTTTTTGCTCTTTAATCGGTTTTCTTAGAATGACTTATAAAAATGCTTATATTCAGTCAGGGAGAAGGAGGAAAACTTCATTGGCTTGCCTGAAATAGAAGTAGAATCTCTTCTTTACAGACACCATTAAACTATGTGCCAGGTCTGCAGAAAGAGGCTATGTCTGTGTAACAGTCAATAGCCCAGTATGAAAACTTCTTTGTCGATCTGGATAAAAAGTAATATGTGTGAAAAAGTTGAAAAAGTTGAAAACTATTTTTAATTTTAGCCACTAGTCTGATCAAAAAGATATGTGTGAATGAAATCAGTATGTATGTAAAAGTAATTGAATTTTAAAACCTTAGCTTGCTTAATATTATTAATAGGACAACTTTTTAGGGTTCTTTTTGTTTATTTTTGCAAAGCTCTGCTTTGAGGATTTCAGGTCTTAATAGGTTTGGATTTATTTATTTATTATTATTTTGGGGGGGGTCATTTTTAAAGGTTTGAATTGATGTAAGATACTTCTTCTGGAATGGAAGAGCTACAGATTATGATGGAATTTTGGAGTTTGATATTTCTCTTTGTTTTTCAAAGAACACTATTCTAAAAGATGATAAGTTAGGGGAAAATAATAATGAGCCATGGTCAAGTAAATTTGGGGAATACTCCCTTCTCCCTGTCCTACTGCTGATGCATTACATTATGTGTCAGCATGTTGAAACATCTGGGCAGCCATAAAACTAAGATATATGTTTAATTTTGCTTAATCTAGTGTTTAACATATTTATTCGAAGCAGGAACATCCAAGAAGCTAGCTTTCCAAAGAATAAACATTTACAGATGCCATTGTAACTCACTGGCTCAAATGGCCATTTTCAGACCCTTGCTAATTGAGATCCTGTATCAGGCAAAGATTTAGAAGCCAAATTTGTTAGGTTAATGTACCAATGCCTCAATATGCATCAAGGATCCAAAATATAATAGCTACTAATGTCTGGGCCTAAGCAAATATTATGGTGAGAAAGCACACCATCCAGAAAGGGTCTAGCTCAACTCTTTAGAATGAAGGAAGAAGAATCAATGAGAGTAGTGGTTCCCGTTTGCTTTCTGAGCAAAACAATTTGAGAAAAAAAGTGCCTCTCTCTTCTTTTTTCCTTTTTCCTTTTTATTTCTGAATTCTTATCCTCATCATATTAGAAATATCTTTAAGACCTAAGGCATAAAGACTGTACCTCTCACAGTACTCAACATCCTTCATAAAAAATATAATTTACAGTGGACGTGGGCCCATCATCTTGTAGAACTAAGCATTTTCATCCCTTCATTTCCATGAGCAACTGTTTCATCCACATCACTATGTGGATAAGCCCATACCTGAGTTCTTCTGTGGACACTGAAATGAACAGAAGGAGCCACAGATTCAGTGTATTTCTAATTAATAATTTAACTCCTAATAAGATATTTATTTTAGTATTATCTTACTTTATTTCTAACTATATTACAGAAAAGTATGTCAAATGATTATTTTATGTTCATCTATCTAAACTGCTCTCTTTTGTCTTGATTGGTTTGCCTTCATTGGTGTGCAGGATATTTTTATGCTCTCTTTGTGAATAGTTTAATGTATTTTATGGGTATTTCTGCAATTATTAAATAGCTGTGTATAGTACAAATGCTTGAGAAAGTCTATGTTCATTTGAGAATTAAATTTATCTTGAAGTAACAGTGATTTTAAAGATGTGGTTGGTATTGCTCACATAAAATGTTAAACTTTTTCTCTCCTTTACAGCCAACATATCAATTGTAGATATAGATACTAACCAGGAGGAGAACATAGTAACTTCATCTCCTGGAAACAACTTTGGTCTTGACTTGAAAGCAGATGACAAAATATATTTTGGTGGTCTGCCAACACTGAGAAACTTGAGGTAATTTAGTGTATATTTAGAGCTAACAATTAAGTTTTAATTAAATGGCCACTATGCTTACTAAAGTTCTGAAGTCTAATTACAACAGGAACGTCATATAACCTTTAGTTGCAGAGAGGCCTAATCAAAAAAATCATGTTGCAAGTGAGAACAACACCAGGGTTTAGAAACCAAAGGATTATTTTGATACCTTTGTTGAAGAGATGCATGTGAGCCACTGTTTCCCTTATATTTACCTGATGAAAAGAATTGTAAAAGTAATTAAAAGTGGAAACTAGAGTTGGATGTGGGTCTTGTAATTGCTGTTCTCCTTGAACATTCACTGGAGATAATGGCACACTGACATTGCTTAGTGTTCTGAAAATTAGTGTTCCAGGATACTGTTGAGTATAACCTATTTTATTGCTAAGCATTAGCATGATAATGGTGTGCTGGAGCTTTCCCATATGCCTCGTGCTAAAGCTATATTAGTTATTCTTGTGCCCATTCCAACATTTTTTTTTTAATTTCACATATGTTTTGTTAGATTGCAGGAAGGGGAGATATATTTAGCTCAGAGTTTAGTTAGTTCAAAAAATAAGTGCAAGTAACTAAAAAACGTTAGAAAATAATTTGTGTGGTATTTAATTATCTTACTGCTTGTTATAAAACATAAGCAATCAGTTATAGGGTAGTTTATGCTTAATAAATGTTAATTGAATGTAATTAAAATGAAATTAGTGGTTTTGTTAAATTAAAAGAGTTTACTATAAATATAGACTAACATGTTTATAATTTTTGTTTTGTTTAGTTTTTAATGGTTAAAAAAATATCCTGTTAGGTGTTTCTATTCTATCTAAAAAGACATGTTACAATTGGAAGTTTCTCAGAATAACTGAAAAGTACGGTGGTCAATTATTTACTTACTTCTTAAATAAAACTAGTTTCACTTTAGGATAGTTACCATGCAGACTGAGGTTTATTCTTCTCCCTGTATCTAAACTCATAGTCCAGACTAGTTTTTAAAGCTGATAAGCTTCATGGTGCAGATAAACTGTCTCAGCACTTATCTGCATTATAAGGTATTTGTATTACAAAGATGGACTTTAAACATCTGGTCAGAAAAATCATTGCAGATCAAATATATTTGAATAGTGATGTAATTATTCAACAAGTGTTAGTTGAGCATCTGCTGTGTGCTGGGCACCATATAAATACTAGAGATCCAGCGTTTGTTCAAGTCTAAGATTTATTTTGTAAGATCATTAACTAAATTCTCTATGAGTGAATTAAATAGGGTCAAAACAAGGCTATCCAAATGTAGCCTCATTTATTCTACTGATGACTTTTTTAATTACCATAAAGTGATTTTTTAGGAATTATGTACAAATGTATGTATGTTTATTGAGAAGACTATATTAGTTGCAGACTAAACTAATGAGTTTATTGCTAAGATGTTTTTACTTTCACAGTACAACATTTCATAAGTATAATATTCCTTTGGTAGGGTGCATTATTTTAAAATAATCTTTAGACATATATCTGTGACTAATCAAGGAGCCATGCATTCCTACATAGCTGTTATTTTTGCTAGCAAACAGGATAGTAATATGATAAAGTTCAGAAGATGTGGTAAATATATTTTACATCTATTTAGTTCAAGCTGTCTGAAAGGCAATATTTATAAGCTACTCATAAATACTATGACATAGCAACATTTGTGCATTTTTTCATTCATAAGATTGAGATAAATGCGTACTTTAAATTCATGTGCTAAAATACAAATTTTCCAAGAAACTAGTATGGGAATAGTCATCTTTGGATTCTAATTTCACTGTGGTCAAGGGCATATGTCTGTTTTCTGTGCTGTCCATTTTTAATTCCTTTCCTTTGAAGATCCCAATGCGATGCTTTTTAGAAATATTTATGATTAAAGTTTATTGCTTTACTACATGAAAATATAATTATAAGTAAACTGTGTTGTTGTTGTCTTTTTTCTTTCCTTTGACCTAGTATGAAAGCAAGGTAAAATTTAAATTTATGCATGCCTTCTTCAAGTGCATGGGTTGGGTAAATGTGGCTTCTTAGATAAAGCAACAGTGCAGAAACAGAGTGACACTTATGCAGCTTTATTCACAGTGCATTTCATGAGCAAGTAATGTGTTCTGAGATAGTTCTCACGCTGCCCTTTGCTTACAAAGCAGCAGCAGCTTATCCACCATGGAAGGGGCTGCAATTGGACTCAGTTCACCAGCCCTGTTGTACATGCTCTGCTTACGGTATTTGTTCAACTGCCTGCGCACAGTGCCCCCTGGTGCACGCATTCAACAGCACACACGCAAAGGGCAGCTGATCAGGTTTATGGGCACAATCTAGTTTTGGGGAACAGAGAAAGCAGTCTCTTGGGTTGAGCCCTGGACTCTGATCCCTCTGGTACCTTGCTGTCTGCTGAAATATCATCCTGTGCTCCCACACGCTTACCATTGCCTTGTTGCTTTTTGCAAGCCTGCAAATATACAAACGTTTACATGGCTCTTGCACCTCTTGGCAAAGCTGCTTATTTATTGCCATGTTTATTTAGAATTAGCTCTGGAACCAGATAAAAAAAGGAATCTCTGGAAATACTATGTTTACTAAAAGTGTTTGCATTAACAGACTAAAGAAGTTTTCAGACAGTCCCCCTAGCTTCTCAGGCGCACTTTAATTCCTATTTGCAGAAAAGTGTTAGCAAGAAAGCTGTGAGCAGCAGGCCTCTGTCGATGGCTGATCAAACCCTAGAAAAATGTAGGCTGGCTCAGACTGGCTCAGGCTGGCTAGAGCCTAGCATTTTGGTATTTCAGAGCCTAACTGTGCCATATTTCTGGAAAGGAGATAATGAAGCTGAACTGAACCAACAGAGTTTTAAAGCAAAAACTAGACACTTGATGCCAAAAATTTTATATAGAAATGGAAGTGTAAAAAAAAAAAAAAATCCAAGTTGTTATATCACAATACAGTTATAAGACCAGTCTTGCTATTTGCTGAGATGGCTAAAAGGCAAAGGCTGGCTTTCAATGGAAATATATGATAATAAAACTCTGGCATGACACTGTGTACCTTTGTAATTTTGCCTTTGAGGCAAACAGAGGCAACAAAGGCCTGTGGTTACCATTAGGAGTTTAATCACCATATGTGATTGTTTATCCCTTGTGATATTTATAGCATTGAGCTTGCTAAACTATTGTAGTTTGAAATGGTTCTTTGTAGTTTTATGAAACAGTGAAATATATAGCTTGTAGGAGTTATTTACTCTATTGATAAGATCGCAGAGAAAATTGTGACAAATTACTCTTCCTCTAAAGAAAAACATGGAAACAGATGAACACTGCAAATGAAATTCACCCTCCCCTTGTACAATAAGAATATAAGCAAGATTCTCACCTTCCAGTTGAGCATGTTATACATAATAAACAACTAAACAGAAGGATAAGATCTTGGGAACAAGGGGGAAATGATTAAACAAAATAAAGCAGTTTCAGAGAGAAAGGAAAAAGCAGAACAAATACCTGGAATGACGTAAATTACCTGATATAAACTGCCAGGGTCTGATTTGGTTTCCCACCTGTTTTTTCCCTTGCATGTGTTTTTAAGACCAAAAAAAGAAATCCTGCCATAATGACACAATGTGGGCAGAATTTATCATTATCTTAATAAGTATACTATTTTGGTGTTGACTGCACAGTTTTTACAGATGCAAAAATGTATTATTTTTTTTCTTTTCCTGTAGACCTGCACTGTTGAATATGGTAGACACTAGCTATAGTGACTATTTAACTTTAAATTAAACAATATTGCATAATAATATTCAGTTTTTCATTCCATAAGCTACATTTCAAGTATCAATGGTGACCTGTGACTAGTAACTATTGATTGGACAGTGTAGAACAGAGTATTTCCATCATCACAGAAAATTCCATGAGAAAACACTGCTATGGACTAAATAAAGAAGTGTTATCATGGACATCCTGCTGGCTTATGTTTATTGAGCACTTACTGTGTGCTAGCAAGTTTATCCCTTTTTAAGAGTGAGTGAGCAAAACGTAGGCATTTAGGGGTCAAAAAGTAAGCATTCAGGGGTAGTTTGGGTATGGAAGACATTTTCAACTTCATTGGAAAAATTAAAGTATGTTTTGTGGCTTTGGTTGCTTTATTTTGTTATTGCTCCAAGGAGAATGTTTCTTTTGCTATTTTTTAATGAAAAAGCTTTAAAGAGAAATAAAATATCTTTTTCTTCAGCTGTCCCTCAAAAAATTTCTCAAAGACAGCAATATTTTATTTTTGAATTTTTTCCCTCTATTTTCACTAAATATTGAGGAAGATTTTATTTAACCTTTTTTTTTTTGGTTTGTGATTTGATTATGCTGTCTACACAACTGTCTGCTCTTTAGGGAAAAAAGAAATCCAGTTCATTATGCATATGATGAACTTAAGAAGTCAGTTCATTCTTATACCTTTGTAGTATTTAAATGCTGTGGATAAATTATTTTTTTTTTAAGGAGAAGAAGAACTCCATGAAAATCCCTTCTGTAGGCTGGTGTTAACATCCACTTAATCCAGCCAGTAGATAATGAAAGCATAGTTTGCTGATACATGTATGCACAGTATGCAAATACATGTCTGCCTGTGTCTCAGTTTGCTGTGTATGGATTGCGCCCAGTAGTCACAGACATTATACTGCCCTTGCCATAATAAAGTTGCTTTTGTTTTCCATGTAACTTTTCAACAGGCCTGAAGTAAATTTGAAGAAATATTCTGGCTGCCTCAAAGATATTGAAATTTCAAGAACTCCATATAATATACTCAGTAGCCCTGATTATGTCGGTGTTACCAAAGGATGTTTACTGGAGGTTGGTTTGGGTTTTTTATTCATCTGGTTTTTGTTGTTGTTGTTGTTTGTTTGCTTGGTGTTTTGGTGGTGGTGGTGGTGGTGGTTTGGGGGGTGGGGTTTGTTCATGTGTTTGTATTTTGGCTTCGTAGCTACATTTATATCAGATTTCACTTAGTTTAGGTGCTCTTACAGGAACCAGTCCCTTGTTAATATGATTTAAATTCTGACTGACCCTAATCTTATATTAGGTAGGTGTAAATGATAAAGCGAGATTGAGGTACTTCTATAAATTACTATAATCAATTAAACTTAGAAAATGGTATGAAAACCCAAAATCATGAGCCAATTTCTCATATGTGTGGTACTTCATAGCACAAAATTTTAATATTTCTCTCTCTTTTGGTTCTTCCTTTCCAACACTATTTTACCCTTTTCCTCACCTTTTCTATCTATTTTAGATTTATTTTATCTTTATATATTTTATATAGCTTTCCTGGAATATGTTAGGAATTTACACAAATAGCTAGTAATAATTTAAAACGTAGTCATCAGTGCATAGCATCTTGTCTAAGGCTTGGAAGTCAAACTTCCTTTTTTCTTTGAAAATGGCACAGACTGGGAACCATCTACAAAGACTTGTCTTTGACATGACAGCAAAATCCCTTGTTATCAGGTATCTTCAGTTTCTTCTCATTGCTGCCAAAGCAGCCCAGCAGCCCCCTGATTCCACTTAATTATTCTGCCTTGATTCTTCAATAGGGACTGACCTACTTGAGAGAGAAACGGGTCTGAGCTCTGCTCTCTTAAAATAGATATAAGCAAGAGCCAACAGTCATCAACAGATATTAGTGAGAATTTTATCTGAATTCTGAAATTGATGAGTTTCTTTAAAAAAGAAAATGTTAAATATACCAGACTTATACATTTTAATTAACTTGATATGGCACAACTAGTCATTTCAGCTGCTTCCTCCAATTAAAATTATTTTAAAGCATTGCAAGGAAAACAAATAGAAAATGGAAAAAAGAAAAAGTGAACCCACCAATGAGACATCAAGTTTAAAAACTGGAACACGGGGGAAGCCAGGATGGCTCAGTGGGTTGAGCACTCTCATTGCAGCCCCTGGGTCCAAGGATCGAGTCCCGGTCTCAGCCTCAGCCCTTGCAGACTCATAAGCTGAACTGGGGTGTGCTTCCCAATCCACTTCAGTTCCTGCTAGGGCAAGCTTCCCATGTTGGAGGCCCCCTGCCGGGTTACCACCCTACACAGCTCCCACCTATGGAATGAAAACTATATTGAAAACTAATGACATACAGCTATGGAGACTGCTCCAGGCCCTCACCCTTCTCTCTGTCTCTCTCTGTCAAAAATAAAATTAATCTTAAAAAAAACTGGAACAGAACTTTCAGGGTTTTTATTGTGCAAAGTTACAGGCTCCAATTTGGAATTAGCCATAGACATCCACCCTGACTGAGAAGCTTAGGAATAAGAAAAAAAGGAAATATGTACAGGATTGAATCTCCAAGAATCTATACTGGTCTCTTAAAGTTTTATTGACAGTTTTACTTTTCCAAAGCCTAACTCTCATTCACATGCAAAAGACATACACATGAGGATAGAAAATTGTCCATAAAATGAATAGCCTTATATGTGTGGAAATGATGATTCTTTTAAAAGCACTTTTTTGCAACTGAAGTATGAGGTAGTCATTTGATGTGGCTTTTGAAAAGTCTTAGTAGTTTTAGCTGAACTAAGTTTTAGTAGTTTTAGCTAAATTATCTAAAACTCTATGATTTGAAAATTGGATTAGAAAGTAGATTATGTATTTTATAACATTTATGTCACTTAACTGAGTCTGAAACACTGTGAAGAAAAATATCCTACATTAAAAGGATTCCTTAGTTCTCCAGCAAAATCTAGGCTCTTTAAAATGAGCATTTTAAGCACTCTAAATGCCCAACTACATGGAATTGCTTAAATAAATCCTAGCACAATAGAATGTCCTCGTGCCATTAAAAATGATGATGAGATCTGTGTTTACAGACAGGGAGCCATCTCCCACGTATGTAGTGGAAAAAAGAAAATTACAAATGAAAATGCCAATTATGATTCAGTTTAAATAGAGAGAGGAGGGGAGAGGAAATAGGCTAGGTTGTGAAAGAATGCATGTGTAAATGAATTAATAAATTATAAAAACTATATGCTTCAACACAGCTTTGAGATGTGGGTGTGAGTTTTACTTTCTCCCTTTTGTACATTGTTACTGTCTAAAATGTTACTGTTTTAATATGCAGGGCCCAGCAGACATAATGCCGGAACATCGTAAGGCTTGCTTTGTCTCATACGAGATAGACAGCAATTTGAACATTTCACCTAAAATGTCACATACTGTGCTTGAGTTTGATATTGTTGTTACAAAATTACATGCTTATGATTGTGTAATAAGAGATTTGGTATAGATTATCAACTCATAAAAAAGGCGGGGCATTACTTCTGCCGGACCTTGTATTACCAGCAAGGATATTTCATTTTGTGAAGAAAATTGGACTATGGAATGTTTGGTTCATTTATTTGTAAAATTTAGAATTTAAAAAAATTCTGTAGAGTGTATTTATACATTTGATAGCAGTGAGCATCTTTACCTTGAGTTCATCACCAAGGAAAAATGCAGACAGGGACCATGGTCATACTCAGCAGTAAAACAAATAGTTGATAAAGGGCCCTCAAGGGATTAATTAGAGTGTTTTCAAAAGAGATTTAGCAAGATAGATTTAAAGCAGAAGAAAATGTTATCAATGATAATCTTCTATATTTTAAATCAAAGGTTCTAGAATAAAAACAGAGGCCAGAATTTTTATTTTAAGCAGATTGCTCAAAAAATTCAGTTAGAGTTTAGTTGCTCCTAAACTGTCCATGTATGGACTGTGGGTTTTCATGCTTTCTAAAACTGCAGTGTATTTCATAACTTCCGGTTCATTGAAGAGGGCGAGTGAGATGGAGAACTTCATTTACATTTTCATTTCTAATATTTCCTTCTCTCCTTTTATTCACAGAACGTTTACACAGTTAGCTTCCCCAAGCCAGGATTTGTGGAGCTGTCCCCTGTGCCAATCAATGTGGGAACAGAAATCAACCTGTCCTTCAGCACCAAGAATGAGTCTGGAATCATTCTCTTGGGAAGTGGAGGCACACCAGCACCACCTAGGAGAAAACGAAGGCAGACTGGACAGGTACACGCGACCTTGAATAATGCATTTCTTCTGATACTTAGAAAAAAAAGAAGAAAAAAAGTAAAAGCAGTTATTTCATAAAAAGAGTGGTGAGGCATTTAGGGTTTATAAACTGCTTTAATTTCTTACATTTGCATTATTTATTTTTACTATCATCTTGTTAGGACAATTATCTCCTTACTAGATCTGTCGAAGGCCAGCTAGGCTTCCTTAAATTTAAATTTAAGTTTCCTCTAGGGTCAGTTTCTCAGTTTCATTAGACAATACGGTGCAGTCTGTCGGAGCTTGACCCTCACTCCACCTGTTTGGACACAGAGGGCAGAGAATGGGCCTGAGGTAGGAGAAGGCAAATAGAACACAGCGAACGCAGCCATGGACTCAGTCTTCCTCATGACATTAAAATAAAGCCTGCACAATATCTGCTTTGTAAGGTTGTGAACTTCAATTTTCATACACCCTTGCCATTTGATTTTGTTAAAAGCTATTTCTTAGTTACCCAGGTTGAGCACCGTAAATCTTTACTGCCTTGACACTCCTCCAATACTTTTAATCATATTTTTTAATATAATTGTTTTTCCATTTAATTGAGTTTATCTCAGTGAAAGTGTTCATAGAAATTACCTAGTCTGCCTTGGCCAAACATGGAATGCTTTACAAATACGTCCTTAAGAATGCACACGTTTTTTAAGTCAGGTTGTGTTGGTTGTGATTATATTGGTCCTTTAAATCACTTTTAACATTTAACATTTAGTTATCAATAATAATATGTAGTAAATCTAATACCCCCCAAAAGAAACAAAGTCTAAATAAAATATTAGCAAATAGAATCCACACATGTAAAACATAAAATAAAAATAAACAAATAAAAGAATCCACAAATGTATAACCATGAGTAACTTGGGTTATCTTAGGGATGCAAGTATCGTTTAATATTTAAAAGTATTAAAATCATATAATCATTTCAGTTGATGAATAAAAATGTTTAGGAAAACTTAGCCATTCCTGATTTAAAAACAAACAAACAAACAAAAAAACCTATGACCAATATTCTTAATAGGAAAACATTATAAATATCTTCTATAAAATCAACCCAATAAAAGAATGGATATTATTACTGAACTTGTCTTAGCCGGTACTATAAGAAAACAAGTAGAAATAGTATCAGAACAAGTATATAGTTGAAGAATAAATATAGTAAAACAAATGTAAGACCTATTTGAAGAAAATTCTGAAACTGTTAAAAATATTAAAGCTCCTCAACAAATAAGCATGTTAATGGAAAGGCTCAGTGTTAAAAATGTCAGTTCTTCCCAAAATGATATATAGATTCAATTTTGATAAAAATACTACCTTACCATTTTTTGAATTACAACAAGCTAACTCTAAATGTTATATCTAAGATCAAAAAGCCAAAGAGAATTCTGAAATAGGAGAATAAGGTAGGGAGCTGTTCTGTTACATTAGAAGCTTCTAATACATTAGAAGCTAGTGTTTTGAATGATCATAGTGTGGTATTGATTCATGAATAACTCTGTGCAGGTAGAACAGAATACAGAGTCCTAAATATACTCAAATGTAGATGAAAACGACATTTGGCAATAGGAGGCACTGCATGTTATTAGGAAAACAAGTGGACCTTTCAGTCAGTAACTCCAGAACAATTGGTTATCCATATGGAAAAAGTAAAACAGTTTCTACTTCACACAAACAGAAAAATAAATTCCCAATGAATTAAGTCTAAAATATGAAATGAAAAAACAAACAATTTTAGAAGAAAATATAGAAGGATAACTTTTGACTCTGAGGAAGCTGGGTGATGAGATTGGGAAGAAGCTCACAGGAGACTCTTGACCTAAGTGATAGATTTCCCAATATTCGTTGAATTGTAAGTTGTAAACACAGCTGCATCATTTACATGTATGTCCTTTACATTGTAAGGAATGTATCCAATAATCATAATAAAAAAAATATGTTTTGAAGAGTAGTGGAGGAAAGGTGATATTTTATCTCGTCTGTTACTGCACTGTATACATATAAATATTAATGTCTTAAATTCTTTATCTTTTTTTAAAAGATTTATTTTTTATTGTTTGAGAGGAGAGGGGTGGGGAGACAGGAGGACCCAGAGCAGTCTCCATAGTTGTATATCATTAGCTGTGACATAGTTTCATTCCACACCGGTGGATGTTGGCTGCAGGGAGGCAGAAACCAAAACAGGGGCCTCCCGCATGGGAGGCAAGTATTTTCGCCATGGAGCCATCCCTGTGGCTACCAGTTGTGCCACAGTTCAGCATATAGATTTGCACAGGTCAGGACCGATTGTGAGTCAAGTGCTCAATCACTGAGCCATCCCACCATCCCCTAAATTCTTTATCTTTTAATCCTAAAAAGTAAAATTCTTTTTTTCATTACAGATCATAAGCTAGTTATAATAAGAGGACCAGATCAAAATTCTGAAAGATTTCCACTACAGGATATTTGTTTCCTATGTCATTTTCAAATAATTAAGCACCAATTATTGGGTGCAAATTT